>JANIWD010000055.1:0-89759 GCA_030557875.1 Candida neerlandica
TTTTTTTTGCTTCTCTCGATCACAATGGCTGATGGCCATATTCCCCATTCTCATTTCTGCCTTCAATAACCGATTTTCTCTCTTCATCATTCGCAAAATTTGTAGGCTGCAAATTGTTCAGGTTGAATCCATAGTTACCATTGTTATTAATACTAATACCAAATGGCTCAAAATCCGAAGTGGTTGGTGCTGGACCAGCACTGCCGAAGTCAAATCCACGTAAAGTGGAGGTATTGCTGGTACCATTTACCGTGGATGTATTAGTATCGTTTCTCCAGATTTGGGAATTGTTGGAAACATTTCTGACATGGTTATTTGGATTCAACAATGGGTTTCTATTATTATCATCCAACCATATATTTGAGGATTGAGTAGGAGTCATCAAAAACCCGCCTTGTTGGGTTGATGGGTTTAACAAATCGTTGGAACTCAAATTTGTGGTACCCCACAAACCATCAGTTAAATTACTTTGCGGCAACGATGGAGAACTGTATCTGTACAACAAAGAATTGTAGTCTCCATAATCTGTCATTGCGTTTGGATTAGTAGTGGTGGCATTGTGAATTGGAAGTGGGGAATTGATACTCGTTGAATAAATAGCATCATCATAAGGGAATCCTTGGAATTGAGTATTTCCTGTTATACCATTATCAACTGTAATCAATGGATTGGTAGCGGTGGTACCATTTAAATGGTTTGCACTTGTTCCATTGATGTCAAAATTATGAGCAGCATTGATCTGTTCTAAACTGATATATGACTGGGGTTGTTGTTGTTGCTGTTGTGATTGTGGTTGTGGTTGTGGTTGGGATTGTAGCTGTGGTTGTTCCTGAACATAAGCATTGTTGTTGCTGACCAAATAATCGTTAGCCAACAATTGTGGTGGGATATTTTCAGGCAGTTGCAGCTGTAATTGTTGCGAAATCACTTGTTGTTGTTGGCCAAGAGGGGAGCTAGCGTCGCTATCTGAATCTTCCTTTGAGTAGACATTACCGTAGTGATTGTAGAAACTACTTGCTTGTCTATTTTGATCTTCAGGAGGGGACAAATTTCTTTTGCCATTAAATTTAGGTTTAGGCAATGCATTACTAAACCCGCCAAACTCGATAGAAGCTTGGTATTCCGTCATCTTCACAGGTTGATAATTCTTATCCAAATTCATTCTTGCTAGTTCAACCGCTTGATGAATAGAAACAAACTTCTTGATCTCAGCCCTGAATGATTCTTTCCATTGTTGTTCAAACTCCTGATATTGGTTGATTTCGTGCATGATTTCGTCCTGCCATGATGGAATAAGTTGAAATATTTTCACAATTGCATCAAAGGCTTGTTTGGTCAAGGAACCATCCTTATTGAAAATCGAGGCTCCATTGGAAGCGTTGCTGTTGCTGTTGCCAGAACCTCCACTGTTTTGTTGTTGTAATGCATTTTGGCCCATTGTGTCGGGTGGGGTGTTTGAGTTTCCTGATTGATTGAATATTTCAACCAATGGCTTTAATTGATTGATTATTGAAAGTAATTCCTTCTTTTCTATGACGAGATTCTTCAAGTTGTCTTCGATCTTTTCCATTTCTGTTTTATGCTGATCAATTTGTGATCTGATGGAGACAATTTCATCTTTGATTTTAGTTCTCTCCTGATCTTCACTGTTTAATGCCTGGTTGTTCCTATCACGTAATTTCTGAAGTTTATTTTCCTTTTCCTGGAATTTGGTGTTGAATAATGCAAGTGAATTTTTTAATGTATTTAATTGTGTGTTTAACTTTGATTTTTTGTAGGTAAGCTTATCCTTACACTTTTCCAATGTCTTAACGTCGTTGTCCTTTTTCAGTTTATTATCGGTTTCTTCTTCCAATTCTTGTTTGTAGAAATTTAATTCTTGTTGTAAATTATCAAGTTCCGGGGTGACATTAGTTTGATATTGTTTGTAGTCCAAATTGAGTTTGGTTAATTCATTTTGGTACTTGATAACATATTCATTTAATAATGATGCATCCTTTATGTTCTTGATTTGATCTATAGTGATTGATTCCAAGTTGCGGTCGTCGGAAACCTGAACGCTTTCAGTTACCTCAGTCACGTCAGCTTCCAAAGTATCGATATCCACTTTTTCGTCAAGATTATTTGGATCACAAGTTTGTACATATGCTGGTTTTGATTGGGACTTGAAATTGGTGATGGAATTAATAGCAATGATTTCAATACGATATAGTTGATGAGGAGACAAATTGTTTAATTTGCAAGATGTTGATGTTAGTGTTGCTGCTTCTTGCTCATTGATGACAATCACATAATACAAGTTCTCATCGAATTTGACTTCAATATCCCAATGAAGAATTATTGAAGTTTCGGAAATGGAATCGATACATAATATTGGGGTGTGTGGGATTTCAATATTCAAATCTTCAATTAATTTCTCCACGGGAGTCTTCAATATCAGGTAGAACCTGTATAATAGCCAAAATAAGGATGGTATTACGATCAATAATACCTCTATCATTGGCGATAATATTGTTTGTTTGCGGGTCGTACTACTTGTTGCTAAGCATGGAAATTTTTTTTTTTTTTCTTTCATTCTTTTCTTCTTTTTCTTCTTTAGTGAGATTTTGTTTAATGCTGCCCATATTGAATTGTGCTTGGCCCGTCCCGGCCCATTGTCAGACCAAAAGAGAGAGAGACAGCCGGAGGGCAACAGGAGAAAAATAAAAAAAAAAAAGGGAAGAAAATTTTTCTATTTGTTGGTCGTGTTTGTTGGCAGAGAACAAACAAATAAATTGTGGGTCTCTATTTATGATATATTATTTTTTTTTGGTTTTGACAGTGTGAGTGGGCTGCCAACTTTGCGATAATTGTTGGCATTTGGGTCCCCTTACTAAAAAAGATCGTGTGAGAGATCCCCAGATCAATACGATCTCTACGACTAAGAATATAACTACAATAACAATAACAATAACAATGATGACAGTGATAATAATAAAAATGAAAACAACGATTTATTAAAGATTCAAACGATAAATGGATAAAGGTATAAAAGTATATAAAAAGAAAACTAATATTTGGTTGGAATATCGGCAATCAATTCAGTAACTTCATCTAAATCAATATTAGTGATAGATTTAATGAAGACACTGAAGTCAGTATTGTCATGTTGACCAGCTAATCCAGTTCTTGGGTTCTTAAGTTGTTGATCCAAGTAGTCGGCGTTGGAGAACCCGTACAAGTCAACATCAACAGAAGTATGTTGCAAAGAACCCCAGAGGATCTTGGCTCTTGAAGAAGTCAAGTTGGCAATAGCAACACCAAGAGCAGTAGTGTAAAGAATACCTTCGGAACTGTTATCGACGATATTGGCCAATCTTTGCACTTCTTCTTGGGTATAGTTGGTCAAACCCAAACCTTCTTCAATGACAGTTGTTCTGATAAAACCGAGCAAATCATCACCTTCATAGTTGGCAACTTCATTAGCCAAGTATTCACCGGAATGAGTAGCGTTCAAAACAGGTTGGAAATCTTTTGGTTGTTCTTGGTTAAGAACCAAACCACCAGTTTCATGATCAGCAGTAGCAATAACAACGGTATCGACATCAGTGTTTTTGGTAAAGTTTTGAACCAAACCGAAAACTTCATCGTATTCAAGGGCTTCCAAAGCATGGGATTGAGCACAGTTTTCATGACCAGCATGATCGATTCTAGAACTTTCGACCATCAAGAAGAAACCTTGGTCAGAATCCTTGGTGTACTCCGTTAAAGCATTCAAGGCGAATTGGGTTTGCTCAACCAAGTTTGGATATTCAGCATCGTCACGATCAATTCTGTATGGGTAGTTGTTTTTGGCAAACAAACCTAAGAATGGTAATGAAGCATTTTTACCTTCGTCGAAACTGTCAAAACCTTCTCTGTCACCAACATAGGTCCAAGTACCGTTGTTTTGAACTTCGTCAATTAAACTTCTGTTATCATTTCTGTTACCGCCTTGGTCAACACCGATAAACCAATCTCTACCACCACCAAGAATCAAATCTGGAATTGGACCCAATGGATGGATTTCACCAACCAATTGTTCAACAATTAAATCTTGGGATCTTCTGCTGGCAGCGTGGGCACCCCAGACAGATGGAGTGGCATCACCAACAGAAGTGGTGACAACCAAACCAACAGCATAACCTTGCAATTTCAAAGCTTCACCAATGGCACCAACTGGTTTCTTTTCTGGATCAACTGAAATATAACCATTGACAGTTTTCTTACCAGTTGCCAAAGCAGTACCAGCAGCGGCAGAATCAGTAATATAAGAAGAATTGGAAGAATGTTTTTGAGTACCAATCAAATAACCATCCAAGTTCAATAAGTCATTTCTTGGTAAACCATCTCTGACTTGTCTATAGTTTCTAGCCAAATTAACACCACTTGGACCGAAACCATCACCAACTAAGAAAATAATGTTCTTTTTCTTTGGTTTGGAGTTGTCAACTGGGGCAGCTTCAACATTGGCGAATAAGTACAAGTAAACAGCCAAAGCTAAGGTGGAAATGTTAAGGAGTCTTGGGAAGATAAAAGCCATTGTTGCTAGTAGATGATTGTATGCTTTGAATGGATTCAATCGATGATGATTAAGATGATGATGTGAAACAATGATGAGAAGAGGGAAATTCTTCGAGATATTTATACTCCTCCCTCTAATCGAACCGGAAGTAGGAGGAGACTAACAGATCAATTGGTCTGGGCAGGAAACTAGGAATAACAATAGGGGGAAGTAATAGTTACTGTGGATGCTAGTATTCATTAGAGTGGTTGCGAAAGATGAGACCATCCACATGGGCCGTCCACCGAGGATTAACAATTGGAAAAACCAAGAAATTTCTTGGTTTCATTTATTAATTAAAGAAAGACAAGAAAAAAAAAAATAATCAATATGTAAAAATATAACCCATGGGTTATAGAGGATGATAATTTGATTGAAATTAACTTTTACCGGTTCAGATCCCACGACGAGTGAATGAATATCTTATTTTTAAATAAAAAAAAGAACTTTGAAAGAGCATTGAATTTAATAAACCAAAAAAAAAAAGAAAAAAAATTCATTTGCGGCCATTTGCGGCTATTTGCGACCCCAATTGATATTCTAACCCACACGACAGATAGATAGATAGCCATTTGATTGCTAAAATCGATGCAAACCTACTTTGCCACTAGTGAAATATATGAATATTCAAAGCATTTGTTGTCGTTTATTTTGCTCTTAGTTCACAACCCCCTTTAATATCTTATATTTTACTTCATATGGACAAGCTTTCACAGTGACAAATGTACTTATTTCTTGGAGAACTCGCTTACTAACATGTACGTTGTAGTGCTTTTCATTTGTTTTTATTTTTTTTTTGTTTATAATTGTTTATTAATTAAATAATTTAATTGGAAGAGGGTACCCACATGGGCAGATCGATAGATTGTTAGGCTGATAGACAACATATTGCAAAAAAGAAGTATAATAGGAGAATAATATTTCTTGGCCGTCTTTACATTATGCCGCCCTGCACTGTGCAATTTTCTTGACTAAAGTTAGGAGGGGAGAATTGGAATTCCCTTCCCAGTTGGGAGAAAGAAAAAATAAAATGCAACTACAATATAAATCTCTTAAATATCACGTTGAATATCATCAACGCGGCAATAAATGAAGTGATTGGTTGGCTGTGATCATTAGGAGATCCATGGTTAGTATTATTGTAAACATTTATTTGTGTAAATTCCTCTTTTTTTTATCTTTTTTTGTACAAAACTACTACCAATTATTTGCAAGGTAAATCTCAATTGCGTTTCTTCAAATCTTTCAATGTTGCATAATTTGGCAGACATGCGATTAATACCCCTAAACAAACTATCATTTACAACTACCACGTTTTTCCATATTTACTCCTATTTCGTGTTTCCAATCCGCACATTACCTCCCATCACATGTAGTTGAATTACAACGATGTGAAATTTCCCACAATTCAAACTTGCAATTAAAAGTCTTGTGTGGATCTATGAATCACGTGATATATTTATTACTCACGTGATTGGTTTACAATGATGAAACATTCTGAACTTGGTTCTGATAATGTTAGATGGCAACATTGACACTATCGGATTTAGTTACTAAGATTGGGTGTTATAATTTATCAATAATTATAAGAATTGATCGGCAAACTATAAATACTACATGAAGTTTACATAAGATATTCTGAGTGATCTATGAACTAACGCTGTTAATAAACTAACAATACAATCAACTATACAACTATGATACTGATTCCACAATTGATATAACCATCAAGAGATCTACAATAATAATCTAGGGATAATACAGTCGCAACTACTATATAAGTTACGGTCTATATCATCTTAACTCTATATTGTACCATGTTTTACTATTGACATTATTGGATCCTCACACACTACTTTTTTTCCGCTTCCTATATGTCTCCATAGATTTCACACTATACACCACCGAAATCTGCGAAAGGAAGTCCTTAAATCGGGATTAGGAATGTTTGAAAAGAGGAGGAGGAGCAGCATACATAAAGATTTTCAATAAAATTTCATCAATTATTTATTGTTAACTACGTGTTTACTTCTTAGAAGTTACTACTACTACCTAATCTACCTAATCTACCTATTTATTCAACTATCAGGATGAATTATCACAAGTATCTCAATTATACAGGTATCAACTATCTAGCATTCAATTATGCTGGGTTTGCATGTATCGCAATCATTGTATTTCTCACATCCACCCAACCATTTTATATTAAAGAAGTGATTGGAATTGAACCTAAACCTGGTACATCAAAAGATTCCAAAATTGGTCATATTGTTGGTATGTTAGGATTTGTCGATGAATTAACAGCAATGATAGTTGCTCCATTATTAGGGGCATTAAATGATAATTTAAATATTTGGAATTATAGTGGATCGAAAATTATTCAAAGTTCAAGTTTTTTAATAATTGCATTAAGTATGTTTGGATATGCTATGATTTGTAAAAATTTAATACCGGATATGTTCATTTTTAGAATTTTCTTTGCCATTGGAGTGACAGGATGTATGAGTATGGTAACTGTTGTTCTTAATGAATTGACAATGTCTGATTTTGAATTTGGGAAATTAATGTTTTGGAAAGGTAGAAATATTAGATATTTACCAATTTCTGCTGAACATAGAGATAGTGGAGAACATCGTAATGATGATCGGGGTGATGATTTCGATGATGATGATGATCGTGGATCTGCAGTTGTTGTGGTGAAGAAAAATGGGAAATATGCCGGGATGATGGGGGTATGTACGGGATTAGGGGCAATATTTTCTGTTTCTATATTTGTTACCTTACCTGTTAAATTTGTTGATAATCACAAAGATTGGGAAATGAAAGATGGGTTGAAATATTCTTATTTGATCCTTATGGCATTTGCTTTGGTTTCATTTGGCGTTTTATTTTCATTCTTGTATAATACCAAAGGGGATTTAATTGTTGATGAAACATCTTCCACTAAAAATAAATCATATTTGGAATTACTTAAAGAAGGATTTGAGTTTTCGAAAACCGATAAGATGGCTCAATTGGCATATGCAGGGGCTTTTGTTGCTAGATCAACAACGGTGGCAACATCCATGTTCATACCATTAATGGTGTATGAATGGTATTATAATATTGGTGAATGTAAAACTGGTAATGGAAATTGGGCAGGAAAGATTTCTTGTCATGAAGGATACGTCTTTTCAGCTATTTTAACTGGGGTTGCACAAACTGTTGCATTGGTATCAGCTCCAATTTGGGGTTATTTGGTTGATTCTCCTAAAGTTGGTAAAACCAAAACCTTAGCTATTGCTGGGGTGATTGGATTGATTGGTAATATGGGATTAAGTTTGATCAATACAAGTTTCCAATCTTATAATCCAAAAACATTTATTTGTTTTTTGAATGTAAGTATTATTGGTCTTTCTCAAATTGGTTTGATTATTAGCAGTATGAGTGTTTTGAGTGGTATTCCAAATGCTCATAATATTATGGGGTCATTAAGTGGATTTTATAGTTTTTGTGGTGGTATTGGGATAATGATTATAAGTACATTAGGAGGGTTTTTAAGTGATTATTGGATCTTGAGTCCATTCTTTATCTTGGGGTTATTTAATTTAGGATTAGTAGCAATTTCAATTCGTTCATAGAAAAGATAGATAGAAATAAAGAAAGGAAGAATACGAATTTAAATATATATATATATTTCAATCCAGAGATGTTTGTAAAATTTTGAAGTTATTTTTTTTTACTTTTTTTTTTTTTGCATCTTTTTTTTGTACAGTTTATATACTTTTCAGATTTTTTTTTTTTTTTTTTTGCATTCTTTTTATTTTTTTTTTTCTTTTTTTCGGAGAGGGGGGGATTTTTTATATATTCTCCAGCACATTCAAATCTCTGTTCTTTGAATTCAGTTGGACTCTTTCTCATTGTCCACTTCGAAATTCCTTTGAGACTGAGCTGAGCTTACAGAGACTTTTTTGATGTATTTGTGGATAGTCGAGTAACTTGCTTTCACGTCGTCAAAAGCTTCTCTGAGCTTTTCCGACAAAAACTTCGAAGTAACTGTTGCATCTTCATCTACTAAATTTTTCAAAAACTCTCTGTGTTCATCAGTAAGAAGAGGTTTACGTCCACGTTTCTTTGGAGTATCATAGATACCATTGATTTCATTTACAATCATACGATTCCAGTTCTTCTTCCAAGTATAAGCGGTCTGCAAGTTTATGTCGTTGAGTTTTGCTGCTCGGTATGCTGAACAACCTTCTTCAATGATCATATTCCAGAATTGAAGTCTCTGGAAGTCAGAGTAGCACCGGTATTCGCCTCTCTTGGTGTTGCTACTTGCTTCTACATCTACATCTTCTTCCATATCGATATCGATATCGTCATTCCTGTTCAATTCAGTATCGTCAGAGTTAGTACTGGTTAAACCATTCAACCTTTTATACTCACTATAACTCAAGCACGTATCCCACAGTCCCAATTCAATCTCCAAATTCATGTGGTTCATATCTTCAACATGGAACCGGTTTCCATGACTATCAGTATGCCCATCTTCTAATCGTTTCTGTGTAAAATTCATTCTTACTAATATGATATGGTTTAGTTTATTTATCTTTATAATTACGTATCATATAGGAACAAAAAAGAAAGAAAGAGTATCTAATTGCCTAAAAAAAAAAAACAAGGAAAATAGTGCAGTATTTATAGTCCAAGACATCTGCCCCGCCTTTTAAGGGATTTTAAAATTTTGCTGACTAATAATTGCGTGACTGCTTATCTAATGTCACGCATTCTTTTCTGAGACTAACAAAATTTGCTTCGCAATGGCTCAAACAATTTTGTCCGCCTTGGTTAACAAAATTTTGTCCGCCTCGGTTTTATTAATTTTGGCTGTACATTGTTCTTAGTGGTACAAACAATTTTGACCAGTTTACTATGAAACTGTTTATTAGAGTTGGTATTAAAAAATTATTACGATTGTACCAATACGAATATTATTATTATTAATTAAAGAAACGAAACGAAACGAAAAATCACTTATATAAAAAAAAACTTTAAACCTATCTATTTTACACATCTTCTCGGAACCTTGATAAGGAATTATTGGAGCCATAAACTTCATTTCCATCACCAAACACATTTCCTGTTCTTTCATCACCAGGCATAATGAATGAATCATAATCGGAAGGATGGAATTCACCATCACTTTCTTCGTCTAATTCATCATCATCATCATTATAATCCGAACTTGACATGGTATCACCACCTCTTGTAATTGGTTTTGATTCTTCATTAAAATTAAAATCATCTGGATTAGCCAATGGATGACCATATGAATTCATTCTTGTATGTTTGGCTGATGTATCACCTGATTGTGATTGACTTGTTTGGGAATTGGTACCATTCATGGAATTTGATCTGGTTGATTTATATAGGGTGGAATTTCTGGCATTTGATGAAGTATTTCTTCCACTACTTCTAAAGATAGAATCTAGATTATTTGAATTTGTAACCCCTCTATAAACGAAATCATCATCTGAATCATCATAATTTCTTCCGGCACTATTATTATTGGCCATACTTCCATATCCACCAGGGGTAACATTATTAGATGCATCTCGTTGTCGTTCCAAATCATCAGCTGATCTATCCAATCTTCTAAATGTACCTAGACCTGCTCCGGCACCTGCTCCAACACCTGCTGCTGCTCCAGCACCAGCACCACTACCACCACCATGAGTTAATAATTGGGAATTTGATCTATTGGCACCAGGAGAATTTCCACCATGATTAAACATAGATGTAAACCAACCAAATCTTGAATTTTGTGTCATTCCATCACCGGCATTATCATGATAAATATTTTTATCATCTTCCAAAGTGGTTTCTTCATCATCACCTCTTATACCACCAACAATTGCTCCATTGAAATCTGGTTGTTGATTGGTCAAGTTATTTCTTCTTCTCTTCTTTAAAAATAAGAAAAGAACAACAAGGGCACCAATAACAATTGTACCACCAATAGAACCTACTAATCCACCAATTAATTTAGAATTACGTTCAGCTGTGCTGTGACCACCAGTGTCAACTTCAACTTCAGCTGAGGTAGGAATGGCTATAACTGTGGTGATTGTAGTATCTGGGTTCCTAATAACAGAAGTATATGATGATGTGAATGATGAGATGGTAGAGTGGTGGGAAGATGATGAGGATGATGTGGTTGTAATTGATGATGAGGATGAAGAGGATGATGAAGATGAGGAGGATGAAGTGGATGATGATTCTTCTGAACTACTGGAGTCACTAGTTTCTGAAACTTCGGATGATGTACTTGATGGTTCTTCAGAAGACGAAAGGGATGAGGAGGAGGATGACAGTTCAGATGAAGTAATTGTAGATGATTCTTCAGATGATGAACTGGATCTCTCGCTTGATGAAGATGAGGTTTCTGAACTAGATGATTCTCTGGATGATGAGGATGACGATGAAGCGGAGGAGGAGGATGTGTCTGAACTTGATGATGTTTCTGTGGATGACAATATTTCCAGACTCGACGGAACTTCAGTAGATGATTCTAGAGTTGACAGTGGTATAGATGATGATTCTGTAGATGAAAATAACGAGGATGTAGTATCACTCGAGGATGCAAATGAAGATGATGACGATGAACTTGAACTCGAACTAGAACTTGCGCTGGAGCTTGAACTTGAGCTCGAAGTTTCGGAGGTAGAAATCGAACCTGAACTCGAAGTTTCCGAGGTAGAACTTGGCGTAGTACCCGAAGATGATGAGGAGGACGACGACGAAGAACTTGAAGTTTCTGTGGAACTAGATGTGTCTGTAGAACTGAAAGTTGTGGATGAACTTGAACCTGTGGAACTGCTCGAGGATGAAGATGAAGATGAAGATGATGATATAGATGATGATGATGTCTCAGTGGATGATAAAGTAGACAGCAGTGAGCTCGTTATTCCTGTAGAAGAACTATCTAAACTTGTGTCAGTAGCACTGACAAAAGATGTACTATTATCTGACATATCTGAAGAAGAAGTGGTAGTACTGTCAGTTGAACTTGAAGGAGTGGTAGTAGATGACGAGGAGGAGGCTGATGATGAAGAGCTCGTTGAAGACGAAGAAGAACTTGTAGTAGGGTCCAGCAGACTGGATATAGTAGTTGATGTGGACAGTGTTTCTAAACTCGAGGAGCTCGGTGTGGTAGTTATAATAGAAGATGATTGTTCCGGCTGCGAACTAGTAGTTTGTTGTTGTGAAGATGACAGTGTTGTTTGTGAAGACGAAGACGGTGACGATGACGATGATGTGGGTGTCGATGTAGATGTTTCAGAAGTGGGAGTACTTGAGGTTATGTCAGTAGTTGACGGTACTTCTGTAGAAAAAGTTGGCGACGACAGTGTGGAAAAAGAAGAAGAAATAAAAGAAGAAGAAGAAGTGGGATTTATAATAGATGACGAAAAAAGGGTTGAAGAAATTTCTTGTGTGGTGGGAGAGGTAGAGGGGGATTGTTGTTCGTCTGAGAATGTGGCAGTGGAAGGGGAAATGGAAGGGGAGAAGGAAGGGGAAGTGGTAGTAGTGGGATCAGGCGAAGAAAAATTTTCTTGTGACGTAGTGGAATCGGAAATTGTAGGAGAAATGGTTGTGGGTGTGGAAGTGGAAGTGGAAGTGGAATGTGCGACCGAAGTGTCACTTTGTAAAGGGGAGTTCAATTCGGTTGAAGAAGGTGTAGTTTCTGATGTGCTGTTGGTATCTCTTGGTTCCAACCTTCTATAATACGGTAATGTGTTTATGAAATGTGCAAGCATGATGGAATACGGGAGGGACGTGTTATTTATATATATATATCGTACCAGTGGAGATGAAATTCGGTTTCAGCCCTTGGCCTTACTGTGTGTGTGGAATGGGTAGTGCTATGTGGGCAAAGGGGTGGGAAGAGCCTGACACAATTAACAACTACGATTTACCGAGCAACGGGAACAATAACACAAAACCTGGAAAATCCACAAAAGTAAACAAAACACAAACACAAACACAAATGCAAATAAATAAATAAATAAATAAACAGGCAAAGCCAAAGCCAAAGCCAAAGCAATAGAAGAAAGAAAAAAATTAAAAATATATGTCCTTCTGTTTTTGTGTCACTTTAAAAAAAATGTTAGTGAGTAAGTATTAAATGGTAAGAGTGGGATGAGTGAGTGAATGTATGAATGTATGAATTAAAAATGGGTAATGGGATGCAGCGTATGTTACTTATTTTTAGAATGTGCATACGAAAAAGATAAACACCACAAAGCAAAAGTATTCGTTATTCAACTGTTAAACACCAATATACAACTCCCTGTACGAATTGCTTTAATAAATTAATGAATTAAAAATTTCTATTTTTCTTCCAAAAGGAACAAACCAACTCTTATTGTTAATTATTTTGTAAAGGAACAACTTTGTATTCTTCCTTTTTTTAACTTTTAATAAGCAAGTAGGTAAGTAAGTAAGTAAGTTTAACAAAAAAGGGGAGCAGTTGATAAAAATAAAATAAGGGCTTTCCTTTAATAATAGAACAGAACAGCCTTAATAAAAATAGAATAATGTAAATGTAATAAAATTGTTGCGAAAAGAAAAAAAAAATTATTTTTGACCGTAACTTCTCTTCTTCTCTTCTTCTCGTTCCTTTTTTATTTCTATTTCTTTTTATTATTCAATGCTGTGTACCTCGATATTCCCTGTGGTTGTTGACTGATTGGACTAAAAGGCTGAAGAAATGAATCCAAAAAAACACCAATTTAATGATTTATGTATCTCTCTGTGTGTGTGTTGATGTTTCAGGAAGTAATATTGCTGGTGTTGGTAACAATAGTAGTAGTAGTAGTTATTCTCAAAAATGTCTACTCCGATGTAAATCCTTCTTTTTCCAACAATAGGCGAAATTTAAAATAAAACAAAAAAAAATCAACCACAAAAGCAATGTAATAATAATAATTGAATCAAACTTCCGATGAATATTCAAACACACCGAGAGTCTTTCTAAACGATTGCAAATAACGAAAGGTAAATTATCTCTCTCTCTCCAATAGTATTGATTCTTAATAAGATCAAAATACTTTTCTTGGTAAAGGTCTATCGTCTTATAAAAAACAAATATAGATCTGTATCTCTCTCTCCGTAATAGGAATAGTAATTTGACTGTTAGATAACGGTGTGAAACAAGGGATGAAAAAAATAAAAATTAGAACTAAAACAAAAATTAAAAAAAAAAACAACTCCTTGTGGGTATGGTTAGAGTGTATATGTGTGTATGTATGTGTGGGTGTGGTGTTGGAGGTGGAGGAGGAATAATAAAGAGATAAGATAGGAAACACAACTACACATCAAGTTCCAATATCTACAATTTGGAAAATATGGGAAGATCAAGGGTGTTTAAATAAGAACTGCTCGCTCAAACCTCAAACCTCATCCCTCTCTCTCCCTCGTTCTCATTCTTTCATTCTTTTCATCCCTTTAAGCAATAGAAATATGTAAGGATGTATATGAAATAAAAAAAGGGTAACAAAGTACTGAAACTCAAAAAGCGATAGGGATAATAATCATAAGGTGTGTTTATTCTCTCTTTCTCGCTCTCTATGTGTGAGTGTGTGTGTGTCAGAGTATGTCGTAGGGCAAAAAAGAAAAAAAAAACAATTTCACCCTATTATTAATATTATATGTTTCGATTGTGATATGTATAAAGAAAGCATGAATGAAATTCTCTTCTTTCTTCTTTCCTCTACTCATTCTCTCCTTTGTTTTGTTTCGTTTCTGATTCTGATTTTGATCTTACTAAGCGCTAAAAAAAACCTACTTACACCTTAATCCTATAACCACCCTCCCACGGTCCCTTCCCTTCTTTCTTCTCTTCTCTTGTATTTTCCCTTTATTCCCTCCTTCACCTCACCCACACATTCACGTTGAAAACAAGATGTTGGCAGTTGCAAACATATACATATACATGTGGGCAATTCCCTGCTTCTTAAGTTTTTTTTTTTTTTTATTGATTTTGAAATTTTCACATTATCAATATAATTGCTCAAAACCAACATATACACACCCATATGAACCTTGTGTCATATACTCATGCCTCTTGTCCTTACTCTCTCTCCCTCACTCCCTTCCCCCTAACCAGGCTAAAAAAAAGAAAATACTAAATAAAAAGCGGAATTGTCGTTTAGTTTAGTAAATTTAGTATATTCGTAAGGTGGTGATGTGTGAAAATAAAATATCAAAAAAGAAATTAATAAAGGGAATACAAGAGAGAAGTGTAGTTGGCATTTTTAGCATTGTAGCCTTGTAATTTTTTTGGTTTATTATTAGTATCAATTCATTCATAGTATCAAAGTAAAGATCGATCAATAAACCTCTAAGTTAGTAATAAAAAGAAACAGCCTCAAAGAGGGGGCGAGGCTACAAAGATAGATAAACAGAGAACGAGATGTATAGATAGAGGTATAGATAGATAGAGAATATGAAATAGTATTGATTGTGTACAGAAAAAAAAAGCCACTGAGAAATGAAACAATACTTTTCCTCTTGATATTTTCAACCAATGTTTTGTGAATTATTTAAATTTCCTTACACAACAACAACATAAGAAGAAAGTTCATATATATATAATGGCTTATTTTAAAAGTTCCAGGTTCTGTAGTGTGAAAAAATGACGATGAAATAAAACCCTGTATTTCATCTTCATGAAAGTTTTTTACCCTGTGGAACGTGATTCAAAATGTTCCGGAAAAACTTTTTTTTTATCGAGTCCTCGGCTAAAAGGTTTTATTTTCTTTTTTTTTTCTTTTTCTTTTGTGATATTTAATGAACAGTAATGAAATTTTCAGGACGTTACGTAAGTCTAAAATTCAGATTGTGAAAGAAAAAAAATTGATAAAACTTTTATGATTTTTATTTCTTCTTCTATTTCATATGTTCATCATCATACATATGAAAGAAGATACGATAATTTACTGTACCATCAGGATATCACTAATGCTTTATTTCTTTGTGGATTAAAAAAAATGTTATATTCCTTCTTTTCTTGTTTCATGCAGAAGAGATTAAGTCATAATTTCGAAAGAAACAATACAGAAGAAACAAAGAGAAAGAAAAAAAAAAGCAATTGTCATCAATTTGAGAAAGAATAAAATCTCCTAATTGGTTAATTAATTGCTGAATGATATATTTTTGCAATTAAAAACGAAACAATTCTCTTGCTCTCTCAACAACAACAACAATAATAATTTACAATTCCCGTAGAACCCTTAAAAAAATTACATCTGATCATTCTTACATATACATATACAGATATACGTGTTGGAATGGGAACGTTTTATAATTGAGGCAAAGAGAAGAACATACTGTGTTCTGATTTGCAACTAATTCTTGGTAGTTTTGCAGGAAATCGTCAGCAAATAATAAAAAGAAAAAGTATAACAACCAATCATTAATTAATAAGTTTGCATTAGTTGTTGTTGGTTAATGGAGTAGCGGGAAAATTACATAATTAGGAATCTAATGTAAAAGAGAGCCAAGATTTTATTGTCTCCACTTCAACTAGTACCACTACGAATAAATAGCAAGTTACAATAGATTACGTCATCGGAATATTATATATATATAATTTTTCTTATGTTTTTCTTTTTTTTAGTTGCAAACTAAAATATTACAAATCAAGGGGGGAGGGGGAGGGGGCGGGATTTCGATCCGTAATATTGTTGATGATGATGATGATAAATGTAATAATAGGAGTAAGAACAACAAAGGAACTAAGAAAGGGCTTTTCTTTTTGAATATTACGAATAACAATTACCTTTCAACTACCTGAACTTTGCTTTCGAGATATTATTATCTACATAATATACAATAGAACTGTTACGACTTTTTTTTGTTTCTTTCCCTCCCTTGACAATGACAATGATAATGATAATGATAATATCCTTTTCTTTTCTTTTCTTCTCTTTTCTTTTATGGCTTAATTGTTTTTATCAATATACATACCACCCCCTCCTCCACACCCACACCCACACAGCCCGTAACACCACAGTATATGTTCTTCAAAAACTTCATGTATATTTATAGAATCTACAATTTCCAAATTATTTAATCAAAAAAAAAAATAAAATAAAACATGAAATGTTAGAAACACACACACTACTTCGTAAAAACACACAATTAAGGGATAATAATTAATTAATTAATAATAAAAAAACAAAAAACAAAAGAACAACACAGTCAACATCTCTTATTAAAATTGGAATATGTATGTATGTATAAGATAAAATTAGATGAGGAGGGGGGCCAATAAAAAAAAATATTATTAGATCGAGATGTGACTTTCTGGGGTAGGAATTATTGCAAAAAATAAAACAAAAAACAAAAAACAAAAAAACAAGTATCAACGGATTACGAAAACAAATAAAAACAAATATCAACGGATAACGAAAACAAAAAACAATTATTAATTAGACTTCACATTTCAAATCAAATCAAACTTTCGATTAATTATACAATCTCTTCTTTAGCATATTTGTTTTTTAACCAATCTTTGAATGCAAATAACATCATTTGCCATCCCATAAATAATGTTGTAACTCCTAAACTCAAATTCAATGTAAACATACTCGTTAATCCATAATATTCAAACGATAATACAACAGGATCCGTCAGTTCCATAAAGATTAATCCACCACATAATAAACTGAAACTAACAATCAATTCAGTAATCGGTCTACTAGGTCCAGTCAAATCTTTTGGAGTTTTGGAATTTAACAACATCAATAAATAGGTGATAAATCTAAATGCACATCCCATAACAAACATGTTCCCCCATTGAGTATGGATCTCTGTTGACAATGCAGAGGCTTGTTGATGTTTAGACATGAGATAACCAGTCCAATAGATGGTAACAATTGGAAATGGATTTGGACTGAATCCTGGACTAGCCTTGATAACATTACTTGTAACTTCTTGTGATGCTGATGGTGATGATGATGAATTATCACTGTTATTGACTTTCTCTAAATCAGCAATGGCTTGTTCATATCTCCAGTCTTGTAATTTCAATTCGGTAATGACACCACATAACCCACAACCAATGAAAATAAATGCAATTGAAACATGTTGTAAATCTTTTGGTGACCATTCTCCACCAGCATTTGACAAATGTTCCAAGAAAATATTGGTTGATCCGTAGAATAAAATTAATGAACTTTCAATCATTTCCATGGTCCATAATCCTTTGTTTTGTAATGAAAACCAAGTGCTTTGTCTCTTGGTTCTATCAACAAATTTATGATTCCAGGCCCAACCCTTATTAGTGAATCCACCACAGTATCTAGACAACGACAACAAACCATATGCAAAAAACACTCCACCTTTAATGAAATGTGCCAATAAATTGAACACGGTTTTACCTTGTCCATAAATACAAAAGGTTGCAACTGCGGTCGGCACCAAAATTATATAATAGAAAAAATGACCCCAGTTTAATAAATTGAATCCAATATTGGAAATTCGGTAAAAAATAGTATTAGCGACCCAAACTCTAAATTTCATAACCTTAGAATTGAAATTACTCAATTTACTTTTTTCAAAAACATTATTTGATCCTGTAAGGTTTTCGCGATCCTCATCTTCATCCGAGAAATTTCCTGGAGTTCCGCTCAATTCAAAGTATTCCGAGTTTTTAAGATTACCTGGATCAATATTCTTGATAAATGCAAACACCACTTGTAAAATAGTGGTAACAAATAAAATAATAACCATGGTGTTATAAGCATTTCCTGGATATAACTCGGGGATTGAGTTTTTAAATATCGAATAATTCAACAATGAAAACATAATGGTACCGGAATGAACCAAAAGGGTAGTCAAGTAACTCTTACCCATGTTCAAATTGTTAAAGATTAAACTTATTGGATACATGACAAAAATAGCCAATAATCCAGAAATTATATGTAAATATAACGCAGGACGATGTTTGGTTTCCACTGTAAAATAAGTGGTGGTATTGTAACTCTCCCAATACAATCTTTCTTCGGGTAACAAATGGGTTTCCAAAATAGGCACACCATGTGGATGTTTCATCACATGGGGTATTGGTTCTAACAGTTCACTGGAATTCACCAGAGTGGATGAGGTTGTTGTAAGATCATGGTGATCCGTATCTTCCAGGGTCATGTCCATGTCCATATCCATGTCCATATCTGCCAAGGTTAACCCAGCTAACAAGAATAGTAGTAAATTAAATGACTTCATGATAATATACTAGATGGTATTTGGTTTTGGTAGTTGTTGATGATCAATTGAAGAGTGGGATTATAGATGGTTGTAAAAATAAAAAAGAAAAAGTGGTATAAAAAGCTGGTAGGGGATGAGTGTAGCGGAATTGAACGGGAAAAAATATACAGTAAAGTGTTGCCAAATGAATGCTCTTCTTTTTTTTTTGGTTTAAGAAAAGGCAAATTATGCTAAGCTTATTAATTTAAGTGCGGGATAATTAATTTTATTCCCGTGATGATTACCTTAAATATTGTTACTCGGTGTAACTAATTGTTGTATAAGCTTTTCCTTATTTTATTTTTGTTAATATGATGATAGTTATCAATGGTTGGGTTAGTTGATCGGTCGACTCAATTGGTTGGCGGCTGACTGGCTGGCTTGTTGGTTGGTCGATTGATTGATTGGTTGATAGGTTGATTTGCTTGAGTCGGTTACCTAGATAAGGGAATTGAAAATGTAACTTGCTTCGATCAATTAAATGAACAATAGAAAGCCCCAAGCGTAAATATTCTTTTTTTTTTTTTGTTAGAAAAAAATGACCAGAAGACGGAAGAGAAATATCACATAGTTTAAATACTTTTTCCTACAATACATACCCATAAATGCAAGACACAATCTAATAGCAACCGGAATTGCCATTCTTTCTTTAATTACGTTCTGGGCCATTTAATGATTTTTTGAACTCTTTGCATTGTTCTTTTTTAGTTCCTATTTTATCTTACTTGCATAGTGAATCGGTTATATTTAAAAACGAAGGCTATACCCATTAGTCAATCATTTCCTCAGGATCCTGGTTTTACTAATCAACTATAAACAAAAAAAATTGTGTCATGGCACAACAACTCATCTCTTTCACAAACTCAATTTGCTTCTTCCCCTTTTAACTTACCCACACATACATTTTTTATACATATAAAAAAAAATGCCCGTCTTACCGAAAACCATACCGTCTAAATCAAAATAAAGCCCCGTAATAACACTGTCATCCCTTAATCTCCTATCGGAGTTGATGAGGGGACGGATGTGTATGTCTCTGTATGTGCGTATGTGTGTGTGTGGTTTAGATATCAGAACTCGATAATTGACCCACTTTCTATCTAATATACATTTCCCCCTTAAGGGGGGAATGGAAGACAACTATATTGTTTCGATAATCAGCCCACCAGAAATCTGCTTTTCATTCTGCAAGGAATCAAATCAAATCAAATTAAATTAAACAAAAGCAAAAATAAATGTAAATGCAAATAGTTTGCGTTTACCAATTTACTCATTCTGGGATATCTGGATTATTGCACAAAACGGGGAAATAACACCACTAAAAAAAAAAAATCTCTGTTAAATCATGTGCAGCAACAGCATCGGCAATTACGGCTAAATTAATCTATTCTTTTTTGTCACACACACACTCTCTCTATCTCTCTGTTATTACATTCTCTTCACTAATTTTACATTTATTTCCCGCTTCCGATGGATCAAATGGGGGGTCAGAGGGACTTTGACATGATAAAATGCAAAACATTATAAAGCTCTAAGGTTGTGCATTTATGTCCGGTTGTAAAGCATTTTTTTTTTTTTTTTACTCTTTATTGTTAAATGGGTTACATGAAACATGAGCC
Organism: Candida neerlandica; assembly: GCA_030557875.1. Lineage (NCBI taxonomy): Eukaryota > Fungi > Ascomycota > Pichiomycetes > Serinales > Debaryomycetaceae > Candida > Candida neerlandica. The sequence goes on from JANIWD010000055.1 coordinate 20,491, forward strand.
CAAGACACGTTCATATGCGATTGTTTTCCTTTCGGTAGAGTCAGACAGAGAGAACGAAGTTATACTAACCAGTCGAACCAAAAAGTTAATTCGAAACAATTTAAAACAAATTAGTTGGGACATATCTATGTAACATCAATAGAAACTCATCTTGGCTATTAGTAATCCATTTCACTCTCGAGCTTGTTTTATTTATTTTTTCTCCGTTCGAGTTCTCCCTCGGAATTCATATATAGTACAATTGATCGGTTCTTGGCAGTTTAATCTATGACGAAACTGTTTCCAATTTGACTTTCGGGGTGGATAGTATTACAAAGAAAGAAACAAACAAAACTTTGTATGTCGTCAGCAATTCTTTTTGTTAGATTTTGCATCACATTTTCTCTGTTTTTCTTTTTTTTTGTCTATTATTACGGCCGGATGTAGGATAATCATGCTTCGGCTAACTTCCGGTTTGAAAGTAACAACCGACTTCAAACTTCGGGTAAATAATACCCGATCATTGCCGTTTTTTTTCTAATCAAGGGCTCTTATGAATGTTATTACAGATCTAAACGTATATGTATTTACTTTTTTTTTTTTTAGATATCGATTTTATGTATAAACTAATAATAATGATAATGATTCTAATGGAGGGGGAATTTACCTAATAATGGTAAAATGAAAAATAATAATAAAAACTACAATGCATTTTTTCTTGTTAAGTAATCGAATCTTGAATAAGTGTAACCAATAAATGGCAAGTCTTCTTTTGGATTCTTCTTGCCAACCTTTGCATCAATATCTCTTTGTTCCATGGCTTTGCTCATGGCTGGATTATCTGGAACATTTTCTAATTCATCAGTTGGGAAATGTCTGGTATCAGTAATGGAACTTAATCTTGGAACGAATGGTGCTTGCACCCCTCTAATACTATCCCAATCAACTCCTCTGAAAAATGGATGTTGTTTAATTTCTTCTGCTCCTCCATATCTACCAATTCTGTGTTCAGAAGAAGTTAACAATCTCTTGATCAAATCTTCCGCTTCTGGTGATAAATGGATATCTTCTGGAATTTGTAAAGTTTCTTGCCAATTCAAAATCTTTCTATATGTTTCATGTGGAGTTTCTGAACAGAATGGCGGCCATCCAATCAAACATTCAAACATAATAGCCCCCAATGACCACCAATCACATTCTTGTCCATAACCTTGATGAATAAAGATTTCTGGTGCAATATAATCTGGGGTACCAACGGTGGAATATGCCATCAATCTACGCGATTTTCTCCATGTTTGCATTTGTTGTCTATTAGACATTGTCAAATGAATAGCATCAACCATCATGGAATTTCTGCTGCTTGTCAATTGATTAGGTTGTAAATGACTGCTGGCAGGTTCTTTTGCCAACAATTTATTGTAATAATTCGAATCATGAGTTTTGTGGAACCCAGTAGATAAACCAAAGTCACTCAATTTAACATGTCCCCTACTGTCAATTAAAATATTATCTGGTTTAATATCTCTATGAATAAATCCCAATTTATGAATAGCTTCAATTGCCAACACACACTCAGCCATATAAAACCTCGTTATATCTTCCGTAAACACTTGCCATCTGATCAACATTGTCATTAAATCACCACCTGGTAAGAACTCCATAATCAAATACAAATATTGGGAATCTTGGAAAGAATAGTATAATGCAACAACCCATGGTGAATCACTTCCTGCCAAAACATCTCTTTCTGCCTTGACATGTGCTAATTGATCCTTATTAAACATTTCACTTTTCAATAATGTCTTCATAGCATAGATTTTACCTGTATCTTTCTTTTGCACTAATCTGACTTCACCAAATGCACCTTTACCGATAACTTTAACGGTATGGAAATCTTCCAAAACCAATTTAGTTCTTTTCAATCTTAAAAATTGAGATTCCTTTTTTCCCAAGTTTTGTAATTGACGATTCTTACGCTCTTCACTAGATCCAGCTTCTTCAGTCATAATTTTATGTTCCAAATCTAATCTTCTTTGATTTCTTTCAATTGCATGATTAACTGACAGGGTATAGTAATTTTCCAAAGTTAATTTAATAGATGCAGCTTTGTCTTGAGAAGATTTAGATAACTGTTCTGGTTTTCTAGCAAAATATACATATTTGGTAGCATTAGTTGAAGTGATGGTAGATTCAGGATTTTGTCGTTGCACCTGTGGTTGTTGAGGTTGTACTTGTTGTGGCGGTTGTTGTGGTTGTTGCGTTTGTTGTTGTGGAGGCTGTTGTTGTGGAGGTTGGATTATTGGTTGTTGAATTTGTTGTGGTGGACTTTCTGTAGCCAAAGTGGTTGGTAAATTCTGGAAAGATTGATTAGACAATAATGAACTTTGTCCATTACTACTAATTTCTGATAAATTGGTGCTACTTCCATTGCCTAGTTGAGTGAAATTATTCTGAGGAGGTTGGAAATTCATTGAGTCCATAGACGTAAACTGATCGCCTCCGTTATTATGTCCAGAAGCTTCAAATCTATCCAGTTGAACGAATCTTGGTGATGCAGCCGCTTGGAAATTTGATGGCATGAAGGATGTCGCCTGTGGTTGTTGTCTTATAGGAGAATTCAGCTCCAATTGAATGGGAGGTTGTTCAACAAACTGGGAAGTATCTTCATCCATATAACTATCATCGTATTGCAGTTGTTGTGGTTGTTGTTGTTGTGTTTGCTGCTGCTGTGGTTGTTGTTGTTGTTGTTGATAGATACTGGCTTGCTGCAGTAGGTTTTGTTGCTGCTGATGTTGTTGCTGTTGTTGTTGTAGTTGTTGCTGTTGCTGTTGTTGCAAATGCTGCAAATAAAGCTGTTGCTTCTGCTCATCTGTTAGTTGATCAAAGTTCATTCTTTAAACCGTAATATAAAATATTTTGTTGTGAATGAGAAAGAGTGTAATGGAAAGCTGATCTGTCGGAACCAACAAAACTCAAGCAAATAAAACAAAAGAACAAGCAATAATCAAATGAATGGGATCTAAAGGGGATGAAAAAATAAGCTAACTATCAACTTCCTGAAGTTGTTATCTATCAACAGAATCGTATATAGTGAACAAAGCAAAGTTTTTTTTTTTTTATTTTGTTGATTTGTCAGGCTCTTTTTTTTTCCTCTTGTCCTCGTTTGTTCTTTGCGTGTCCCCTTTTTTTTTGGCTCGCTTGTTTCGCCCTGCTCGTCTTAAGTATGAACAGAGAAATTAGATCGCGTATTGTTTTCTTTTTTTCCCATTTCGCCAATCGTGTACAATTCTCTCTCCCTTACAAGACTTGGTGTTGCAATTTCCACTTCTACTTCTACTTCTACTTTATCAAAATATATATTCACATAGAAACTAAGTATAAGCTTGATCCTTTTAAAATTGTAATGCTTGACCTTTTTGTTTCTTCTCTCCGCCCAATTCAAAATGCTTGCATCTTTTCAACGCCATTTGGGTTTTGGTCTTACAAACAATACACTCCAACTTCAACACAACTTTCTTGGTTGTCTTTGCCTTTTTATGAAACACCTGCTTCGTTTGACCACCGTAACCACTCTGTTTTCTATCATATCTTCTCTTTCCTTGAGCATACAATGAAGCTTTACCTGACTTATACTGGGTCACTTTATGTTGTGTATGTTTACGACAATCTCTTCCCTTACAATAGGTTCTTTTGGTCTTTGGAATATTCACTTTCTGATGTTAGTCAATGGTTATGTTAATGTTTATTTAAAAAATCTTTCACTTCTTATACATACCCATCTTCGTAGGAAAATCTGAAGCTAAATTTTACAATTACTGAATTTGCTTTTCCTCTTGGAAATCTCCACCTATTTATAATAAACCTACCCCAAGGAGATTGGTCAACTCATTTTTCATCCCTTGTTTGTTGAAACGTACGGTTTGGGCATAAATGTGTGTACAAGTATAACAATGTAAAGCACAAGATTAAGTTAGTCAGACGACCAACAATTTCCCCCACACATACACACACCTTTTTCTTTTCTTTTTTTTTTTTTAAGGAAACTTTGCACCCAGCAACACAATATATACTACACTAAAACAAAGAATAACAAGAAAGTCGTATATCAATAGTAACGATCTATAACAAGATCTACGAATCCTAACAAATATTATCGTTAAAACTGCAATGCTTGTCCCTTTTGTTTCTTATCACCGCCTAATTCAAAGTGTTTACATCTCTTGAGTGCCAATTGAGATTTGGTTTTACATACAACACATTCCAATTTCAACACAACCTTCTTAGTAGTTTTGGCTTTCTTATGGAAAACTTGTTTTGTTTGACCACCATATCCACTTTGTTTACGATCGTATCTTCTCTTACCCTGGGCAACCAAAGATGCTTTACCAGCTTTGTATTGAGTTACCTTATGCTGAGTGTGTTTACGACATTGTTTGTTCTTGCAAAAAGTCTTTCTAGTCTTTGGAATATTAACTAGAAGGAAGTGTTAGTTTGTGTTCGAACTATCAATACAAAGTTACTATGACATACCCATATCTATTCTCTCTTGGTGTGTTTTCGATATCAAAAACCCCAAGTGAAAAGCAGTACGGTAGTTGTATATTTGGCTATTTATAGTGTTCTTCCCTTTAACTAGGATAATTATTGCGTTCAAAGTCTCATTGTTTAATCTTCGTTGTTTATTTACCTTTTTACAGCTAGCAAATTAGTCATTATTGTTAACTCCGTGTTTTTCATTTGCTTATAACAGAAAAACATTTGCAACAAATACACGATATCCGTATCACGTGCCAAAAATTCATTCTAATCCTATTTTAGGATCTCGATTGCATGGGAGTACCTGTTCACAACTCACCAAGGATAGCCTCTGAGTTCAGCAATTAGCTGCGTTTGCAAATGACTTGGTTTGGTTTGGCTCGTTTGCGAAATTATAAACAGAATACTTTAAAGAGATACTACCACGATTCACTTTTATTATACAAATAGATGATATATTCATTAATAAAATACAAAAGACTGATACCAAACGTATCAAAATAACCTACTTTGTCTATTCCTTAATAAAGAATACACATTCCAAAAGTGAAAATATTAACTGTGTAATGTTGTGATATATATATAAAGTTTAATTGTATCTTTATTTATTAGTTCATTAACAATAATAACACTATTAGAATTGTAAAGCTTGACCTTTTTGTTTTTTATCACCACCCAATTCGAAATGTTTACATCTCTTCAAGGACAATTGAGCTTTGGTCTTACAGACGACACATTCCAATCTCAAAACAACTTTCTTGGTAGTCTTGGCCTTTTTGTGGAAAACTGGTTTGGTTTGACCACCGAAACCGGCTTGTTTACGGTCATATCTTCTCTTACCTTGAGCGAATAAAGATGATTTACCAGCTTTGTATTGGGTAACTTTGTGTTGAGTGTGTTTACGACATTCTTTACCTTTACAGTAGGTCTTTCTAGTTTTTGGAACGTTAACTAAAAGAAAATGAATTGTTAGTATTTCAATGTTCAAGTATTGCTTATGGATTTCCCATTTTTCACTGGATAATAAATATTAATGTATTCATTGATTCATTCCAAATCTTTCTCCTTTTCTCTCTGGACGTTTCTGTCTTTCTTATTTCCTCGACTTTCCTCTCTTGATAATTGTGTAGTTGCCATTTGATATATCTTGCATCATTGGACTTTCCATTACATTTTCATGTAATATTTTTCAATCCGATGGACATCGTTCTTGAGATCTCCACATCTTTCTCTTGGTTATATTATTCGAAACACATGTAATAGAATCATTTATCAATCTCTTTGTATTTGGGAAATCATCATAACTAATGGTATATATGAACATACCCATCTTTGTCTATGCTGTCAATTGTAACTAGTATTTTCTCTCTAAAAGGATTTTTCAAAAAAATCTGTTGTACCACACCAAATGATTTTTTCGTTACTATCGGCGTGAGACCAAGGGTGGCGTGCGAAAATTACCAAAAATCTAGTAAATTTTTCTCTTACAACTAATGTGTAGTGGTTTTTGGTACAGTTCGCACTTAAAAAAAAAAAAAAAAATTATTCGTCTTGAGCGTGTGCAAATATACAGGATTTTAGGGCTGTAACCCTAATAATTTGGGTTGAACACGAAAGAAAAAAAAATTATTTGTTCTGGTTGCATTTTCCAAATATGATACTATCAGCCAGCTATATCGAAAAGTTTAACAATTAATTATCAACATTTATATATATTAAAAGATAGGTTTTATTATTATTACAAATACAAATAGAATATTTTAAAGTTTCGACGTAGTGGTTGTGGCGGAAACGGCACGCGTGGGGGTGTGGTGTTGTTATTATGCACTGACAGTGACAGTGGTTGTAATTGTGGTAGTAGTAGTAGTGGTTTCTTCTGAATCAGTAGCATAGTAATAATCATAATCAACATAGCAAGTACCATCGGATGTAACTGTAGTTATATTTTCAATGATAATAGAACCTGTGGTTTCTGTGGTAATGTCACCAGTAATGACAGGACCATCAGTAGTTTCTGTATCATCGGCTTCAGTTTGTACAGTAGATGTTGATGAAGTAGTTGAAGGTGTGATTGAAGTTGATGTAGTGGAAGTAGAAGGTGTGAAAGAACTAGAACTAGAAGAACTAGAACTGGAAGAACTAGAAGAACTAGATGTAGAACTTGAAGTTGAAGTTGAGGTGGTGCTTGAACTAGAGGTCGAAACTGGAGGAATTGAAGTAGTTGAAGGAGTTGCAGTTTGTTGTGAACTGCTTGAGGAGGAAGTGGTGGTGGTGGTAGATCTTGAAGGAGTTGGGGTTGTAGAAGATATTATACTTGAAGAAGATGTGGAAGATGTAGTTTCTTCAGAAGTAGTTTGCGGTGAGTTGGTACTGGTGGTAACTTCAGCGGCAGCACTAGTTGACGTTGTAGTTTGAGCGTCAGTAGTTTCAGCAGCAGCAGTAGTTTCAGCAGCAGCAGTAGTTTCCGCTTGAGTTTCTGAAGTCGTTGTTAAAGGAGAGGTGACTTCATTTGCACTGTTTGGAACAACGTCAGCAGCAGAAACAGGGGTGGTAGCAACAGTGGTATAGGTATGTGGAACACCAAAAACAGTTGAAGTAACAGTAGCAGTGTATCTTGTAACGGTTTTGGTGTTGGTATTAACAATTTTATTGGTATAGGTAGCAGTCGGCGAATCAACAGTATAGTAGTTGGTGTGGGTTTGTTGAACTGTAGTCTTCAATTTAATTGTGACAACGTTTCCGTTAGCATCACGCTTAATATTGGCTGGACTAGCAGAGGATTGACAAAACAAAGAAAGCAAAGCGAATGGTGAGTATAAAGTTGAGATTTTCATTTTGGTAAAAGGAAGGACTGGGGTAAATTGGAATTGTATTTAAAGAATGACAAGTAGTTGGGTACGAATGAAAATCAAGCTGAAAGACCTAGTTGGGTATCAAAATCAATTGGTAATTGGGGGGTATCTAGTTGTTATAGAAGGAAAATATATCTTTATTGAAAAAGAAAAAAAAATGAAAGAAATAGAAGAATTGACTTCCAAGCCTATAAATACTATTTCTTTTACGTAGGTACTGAACCTCAATTATACGCTCATCCCTCATCTATCTCATCAACAATGAGCATTGGTGCATCGTTCGCAACCTTAACATATGCAACTTGCTGGTCAACATTACCCTTTTTGATAATATTATTATCGTTCGTGTAAGTAGATGAGGTATTGCCTAACGCGTATTGCCAATGTAATGTTATTGTTTTTCTTTCGGACTCTCGTGTTTATACCACAAAAATGATTTTTTTGCTGGCTGCGAAATACCAATTGAGAAGGAAAATGTAATAGTTAGAGCGAGAATAAAATTTCGTTTACCGATTGGCTTATTTGACCTTACATGATGGCATACTCATCACCTTTGCGAGATGACGCAGAGTAAGTGGGAGTTTCAAGCGAACGATGGAATTCAATTTGACGAGGATGGTTCTTCCCAATGAAATTCTATTTAGTGTAAAGTAGTCAGAGTCGTTCGGTATGTATTGAGCTAGTAACATTTGCAATTATAGTGCCATAAGCAACCAGCCCAAAAAAAAAATATCTATTCCAACGGTCAAGAAATATTTTTTAGCTTTACTTAATTGCTCTCTCAATAAATATATGTGTTTGTGTGTGTAACTGTGGAAGTTTCCTTAGCAAAAACAAGACACACCAAACATAAGTTTTCTCTCGCCCTCATTAAATTTTTTATTTTTGTTTTTTTGTGCGACTAAGGTGTGAAACGGCTACAAGCAAACTGAAATTTAAGCTTTTCTCTTTTAAAACAGCCATGTCAAACTAATTCGTCTAATGTTTTTCCGGTAATTGTCATTCGAATTAAGGTTGAAGAATGCTGGTGGAAAAAGAGTTAAATAAGTAATTGAAATCTAATGTCATGATAACGGGGGAAAGAAAACCCGATAAAAAAGAAAAAAAAAGAATTTCTCACGTAATTTGTTACGAATTTTCTGGAAAAAATTAATTAAGCTGCATTTCCAAAGATGAACAACGGTCAGAAGAGGTCATAGAATCTGATCAGGGCACAGGATATAGAAAACACTGGTTTGGAAATAGCAAAAACGAATGATCGTAAGTTGGTGCATGACATGGCTTTATCTGAATTGAGTATATATCCAAAAACAAAAACAAGATAACGTCATAGGCGAAAGAAAAATTAACTTAAACAATGGGCTGCAAATAAATCCTTCTAATTTAACTCATTGTGCATGACTCGGAATCTCACACGAAAAAAAAAAAAATAAATGGACTTCCCCATCCCGGTCGGAAATTGAGTTACGGAAATGCTAACAGTGGAATAATTGAACAAAAGCAGAAAAAGAAAACCGCACCCCTTGCACGACCACATTTGTTATTTTTTTTTTAATAATATTTGACAATTCGGATATCTATAATTTCATGATGTATGCTTTTTTTTTTTTTAATTTCAGGAACTACCGAACGTTGCGTGAAGTAGCTCCAGGGTGGTTATTGGTCATTTCCAAAGACTCCCATTATTATAATTGTTATAATTATCAAATCCGTAGTCAGCATTTCTAACTTCTATTGTGAGAACTACAGGGTTCTTTTCTGCACAAGTCACTCAAAATCACGGATAAAGACTAGGATATCAATGAATATATAAACACCATTAATTTCTCTCTTCTACGTCGATTCTGATTTGGAGGTTGTATATATCAAATAAAACACAATCTGTTTATTAGATAGACACAAATCCACAACACACACAATAGCCTCCTTCCCCCCTTGTTTCCAAGTTTATTACAAGTACATTAGATTTTTTTTTTTTTTACACCAATAATTTTTTTTGGAAATACGGTTTTACCGGAATACTAAAATTTTCTTCACCTTCCCCCAAATTTTAGTTTATTTTTTCTGTTTAGACACTCCAATATTGGTTGACACAAACAACGTATAAATCAACCACAACCAAAAAAAAAAAAAATCACGATTTCCCAGATGATGAGCTTTGCTTTTAACAACCCAGTTCATATTGCTGCCTCCTTTCCTTTCATGTACAGTTATAGAGACCGTAATCCAAACGCAATTCTGCCTCCTGCAGCTCCATCGAGTGCCACTACTAGCCCTCCACAGCAACCTTTGCAACAACAACAACATCAACAACATGAAGTACCATCAACACAACAACAAACACTACCAGCAGCAGCAATAGCAACAGCACCACCAAGACCACCACAAACACAACTGCTATTATCTGCAGTCGAACATCACGCTCAGGAAAGAAATCAACAATTACAACAACAGAATCAATTGGATGCAGCAGTTAGATTACATCAACTTAGAAATTCCCAACCAACTCCACCAAAATTACCTTCCGTTGAACCTTCCCCACCTCAATTACCACAGCAACACGATAAACTTGCACCACAATTACCACCATTAACTCCCCAATTAGGTACACCTGCTTTGCACCAATTATCTTCTAGTTCTCCCCAATTACTCCCACCAACATCCTCTCCCATGTCACATCTATTAAAACAATCGTCATCAGTTAATGATCTGTCTCCAGCATCTCCGAATAATAATAATAAACCAAAACGTAAGAACAGACCAGGGAAGAAATTTGGAGCAAAGAAAAGATCATGGGTTTGGACATGGTTTGATCAAGATTCGGCTGATCCAAATGTTGCTGGATGTACTTATTGTGGGAAGATTATAATACGATTGGCATCAGATAAAGGATCACCCAAGAAGTTGAATGAACATTTGAAAACTCACAAGATTGATATTAATTCGATAAACTATTCACGAACTCCTCATATTGATGGTCATGGTATTACGTATTCTAATTCTGGACAACCATTGGATTATCCTCCTAATTTTAGAACATTTAGGGTTAATGATCATAATCATAACGAAGACATACATTCCGATAGTAGTGACGACGAAAATCACAGCCATAATCATAATCATAATCATAACAACAGCAACAACAACAACAACAACAACAACGTAAACAACAATAATAGAAATAACTCAAGAACTGATTTGGATAATAATAGAAGGTTCATTTCTTCTGAATTTGATAATTCTCCATATACTCCAATGAAATTTAGAACCCATTTGCTAAAATTTTTAACAGAGAATAAATTGCCTATTAGTGTGATAAAATCAAATTCTTTTAAACAATTGATTTATGACTTACGATCAGATTCTATTTCTGATTTAACTGAATTAACAGGAATGTATTCTACGTTGATTCAAGTGAGTAGGTTTTCCAAAGATAAACCAGATGAAAATAATTTGACTGACGCATTGGCTGAACAACTTGGGAATCAAGTGGCATCTAACGCTTTAGTGAATATGAACATAATTAACAATAACCAATTGGTCGCAGATGGCATAAATAAAGATAGAAATGACCACACAATTACCAATAATGATCCCCATGATAATAATGAAGATCTTGAGATGAAATTAGAGTCCCGTGATAATGTCAGCCAACAATGAATTATGAATAGATAAAAAGATTGCCTTTTTTTTATAGTTTAGTTTAGTTTTCGTGCTATATATGTTGTACACATTTTGTTCCTTAGTTTTATTTATTTATTATCGTATATTTCATAAATATATATAAGTCATAATTAATAATAATATGTATTTTATAATGAAAATTCTTGAATATTCTCCTTCCCATTATGTACTAAACTATCAATACTATCGGTATGTCCATCCAATCCGAAATTCCCAATTATAGGAGTATCGCCTCTTCCTATGATCAATCTTGGAGTTTGATTTGGCGTTGATCTTCCGGAATGATTAGGACTACTTGGTAGTGATGATGGGTCGTTATAAGTTGGTGGACTTAAAGTACTTACATCGTCATAAGTTGGAGGAACTTCATCATCCCATGCAATTCCTAATCCGGATCTTTCTGTAATTGGTAACTTAAATTGCATTCTTAACACACGAGCTGCACCTGTTGGAACACCCATTTGAAGAGGTTCATTAACATTTGAACGAGTTGGATTGAGTTCCGAATCACTGCCGTTATTTCCACTATTGCTATTGCTCTTCGATGGAGCTAGGATACTTCCACTAGAGTTTGTTCGTTTTCTTTCAACATTATGCACTAGTTCTTCGGCAACCACCACTTCAACAATCATGGTATGATTGACAAATACACCTAAGGTTGGATCGTCAATGTCACATGAGAAATTGGCACCGAATTTGGTATCCAAATGTATTGGCTCTTCATTGGTACTCCAGGAAACTATATGATTCACCATCCCTGTTGAACATTTCACGGTGCTAATATTGGCAACTAGTTCAATTTTCCCTGAACCTGAAAAATCTGATTTCCAACCGGATTTTATTTCCCCATAGCTTACTGTTCTTGTTTCTTCCAAGTACAAGTGTTTATCCATATCCACTGGATGCGGGGTATAAATTGTAGGTTGAACAGTTAATGCAGGATGATGTGTTGTGGTTGATGCAGAAGCTGATGATGCACTTGGGTTTAAGAAATCTTCAATAAAATTTTCATGGGCATGAGAAGGTCCACTTCTTATTGTCTCTTCAATATCATTATCTCCGGCATCATCGGTATCATGATCTACATTATCTGGAACACCATCTTGTAAAACGTGGGGTTGTGATGATGACTGTTGATTCGATGGACTTGGAATTAATGAAACATTTGTCGTAACTGTACTGTGATGAACAGCGGAGGACGAGTTTTTATTACCTGGTTTAGAATTGTTGTTGGTTTTCTTGTATGCTTTCTCTGCAACATCCAATTTTAATGCATGTTTCTCACAAGCATGTGCTTTGACTTTGATGTTTTCCTCAATTCTCCAGGTCAATTTCCTCATCCTCCAACGTCTTTGATGTGACGAACTAACAACATTATCTATCTTCAACTCAATCGGGAAAGTTGCCTTTGGGTATACAACGTTAGGTAAAACCGCTTTGGCAGTTACTTCAGTTGGTGGGAAAATTCTTACGGAATTTCTATCTGGCCCTCTAATTACCAGTCGAGCAATGTTTATCGGAAGTATCAACTCTTTTGTCTCTCCAGCTGTAGTTACACCAATGGCTTTAAGTTCATACTTTATAAATGAATTGGAGTGACTAGACCCTAACTTTGAAGATGGCGGTAATGACCCTGGTAATAAGTGTGAAAAGGGATATGCGTGTTCTCCAGGTGGGAAACTTGCTGCTGCAGTTAAAACATCCCATCTTGCTAGTTCATTGGTTCTCATGGTACAGTTGGTACAATTAGCAACTGAGTTTGAATTTGGTAATATGAAAGGTTTAGTGTATTTGAAAGTTTGTATCAAAGCCAAAGTAACACTTTTCAAATCCAAATCATCTGCATTCTCTAGTTTTAATATACCAGATATTATAGATCCTGTAGATTCTTGTGGATTACCATATAGAATAATTGGAGGTGACTCTATTTTGATTGACAAGGAGTATTTTGATTTTGTGGGTTTCATAGGAGACGATGATGATCTTGTTCTTGTTGAAGAAGCTGAAGAAGACGGAGTCACAGGATCTAAAGAAGGAGATGACGTATTTGATGATGAGGACTGCTCGGAAGATCTTTTCATAGCAGCCTTTTCAGATGAAAGGTGCAATACTCTAGCAAGCAAAGACATACTGATGGGATAGTGTTAATCGTTGATGGTTGATGGTTGATGGTTGATGGTTGATTCTGACTAAGTTGGTGTTGGTGATGAATGTGGAGATCTCCGAAGGAGCAAATTTCTAGAAAAAAAAATATTTATATATAATTATTTTAATACCGATCTTAATTTAAATGAAGGGGTCGGTTTGAGATGAAAAAAAAATAACTGTAAACAGTGGTGCTTGTTTGTATTATTAGAAATGAAATGAAAGGAAATGAAATCCAACGAAATGAATACAGTACTGAATCGAGTAAAAGAAAAAGAATTGAAATGTAACGGAGGTTATATACATCACGTTTCAAATAATGGAAAAAAAAAAAAAAATCTGTGGTGCAAAGTCATACTGCGAACAAAAGCAATTTCCTCTTTAACTCCTTTCTTTTTTGTTCCCCTATTCACATTAGATGATTATTTTTTTTTTCTTACTTGCCTGTTGTCGCTCGGCCCTACAATTGCGACCTAGTGAACGATACATGCATTTTTTTTGGTTAGCGCCGGTTGGTACAAAAATTCTTGTCTCATCCCACGACGAGTCGTCGTATCAAACACCGGCTCACCGACCTGGAGAGAGATTGCGCAAGTGCGGAATATTATGAGATACTTCCCGTCACCCACACGTGAGGTAGTTAATACATTATCTATTCAACTAAATATCATACACTGATACCATTTCTGGAAAGTTACTGCGAAGTCTAGCCATACTAAACTTGGTGACTAATTAGTCACCTCTCTCATTGTAAAACGCAAGAGTGGTTTGATATTCTTAACATTATTATTTTTTGTAAGATCCTTGTTCAATTGTTCGGAGTACCTGAAAAACAGGCAATCTGGGCTACCATTGCGGCTCGTTCATTGCCCCACGTCTATTGTTCATCTCTTCCTAATGTATGGTCCCCATAAGGTTACACATAAACAGTTGATTTTGATGAATTGCCTTCAGCGATTACCAATTAGGCAACTCAATCCGTTTTCTACTCTAAACTAATTTTTTTTAACCAAAGTGCACGTACCAAAAAAATGCAGTGAAAAAAAAAAATAATGCTAATAAACCAGAGTTAGCAAAAGTATTGTTAGTTGTGCATCAATCATCATTTACAGACTATGAAGAATCTCAAGACATTAGTGATAGACAATGGATCATATAATATAAAAGCTGGGTTTAATAAAGGTGACGACTCAACACCAATTAAGATAACAAACGCCATATCCAAAACCAAAGATGGTCTACTCCATGTTGGTAATCAATATCAATCACATACAAATAACTATTCTGGAATCCAATTCAGGCGACCATTTGAACAAGGGAACTTGACGTCTTGGGAGACGGAAAAACCTATATGGGATTATACTTTTGATAATTTATCCAATAACAAACTCCTAGATCCTAATGACATTCACTTAATTCTAACTGAGCAGCCATTCCAACTACCTCAACTATCGACAAACACGGATCAGATTATTTTCGAAGAATATGGATTCAATAATTATTACAGATGTATTCCAGCAAGTTTGATACCGTTTAGTGTCGATGTGAACAAGGTGAATACGGATTTTTGCTTGATTATTGATAGTGGATACAATTCCACTTGGATCATACCCATGATATATCAAGTGATTCATTGGCAAGGAGTTAAGAAATTACCCGTGGGAGGAAACTTATTGAATGGACTATTACGTGAGATTATTCTGTTTCGACATTATGACATTTCTGAAGATCCCATATTAATAAACACCATCAAGGAATCGACTTGTTTTGTGGCCAATGACTTTAATCAAGATTTGAAGAATAAACAGAAATTAATGTGTGAATTTGTATTACCTGATTTCAAGACTACCACGACGGGGTTTGTCAGAGATGAGAATACGCCCAATTTATCTGCTGATACTCAAATTTTGAAATTGTATGACGAGAGGTTTACCATCCCAGAGACGTATTATCGACCTGAGATTATATTTGATAACAACGGAATCAGTGCGTCTAGTTCGTTAGTGAATAATGCTCCTTTCAAGAACTTGCCCGATTTAATTGTGGAAAGTATTATGGCATGTCCCGAAATCACTCGACCATTGTTACTGGCTAACATATGTCTAGCTGGAGGATCAACAAACATACCCAATTTTAGAACAAGATTAAATGACGAGTTAAGAAAGGAATTACCTTCAAATTGGAAAGTTAGAGTGTTTGACAAGCAATTGGATATTCCACAAGATGAATTAGCATGGTATGGAGGACTTAGTTTATCCGAGGAACCTACATTGTTATCGGATATAAGTATTTCAAAGAAAGACTATTTCGAACATGGAGCAAACTGGTGCCAAAAGCAATTTGGATTTAAAAATACCTAAACTTTTTATTTTGCCTGTTTTATTATTGTTCTATAAGATGATTATATGTCAAATACCTACTTAAAAATAACCACCCGTACCTGAACCAAACCATTTGACTGAAATGACCATATGCCATGGCACCATAACTGATACTTAACATGTTTAAATCAGAATAGAATTTAATATCATTACTTCCCTTTGTGAGGATCTGGTTTCCAAAGAAGCTAACATTGATGTTGATATTCATGTAGTTCTTTATAGCCAACGTCAAATAATCAATCAATAATTCAATATTGCTCAAAATGGTAAAACTGTATTTTTCAACAAAATTTAAACTTTTCAACACATAAAGCTTAGTGTTGGTGTCGCTTGAAGCTCTCAATCCATTAACGTACTCTTTTGTGCCACGGAATAAGGATATATGGTTAGGGTGATTAGATACACCTTGATCGTCGAAAGTAATTAAAACCGATTGCTTGTCGTCGTTCTTAATCAAATTGCCTTGTAAACTTTTTACAATATCCTTGATTTCCCACGTTTCATTCATGCCGTCTTTATAATCCAACACGGTCACATTATCAACCCCAAGTATTCTTGCGGAATTCAACAACTCCCTCTTTCGTATCGATCCCATACTCTCTATGAAATTCCCACTGGAAAAGCAAATTAAATTCACATCGTTGTTGTATTTCTCCTTATTGAGCTCTATCAACGAAGGACTGAAAAACATGACTTCATCATCCGGATGTGCAATCACCAAAGTGATGGTTGAGTTAACTATGGGGAACTTTTTAGGAATAGTTAAGGAAGTGTATGGATAGATTGAATTTTTGAATACTTGATGTTTGATTTCCAAATTGGTGTATTTGGTGATTGTCTGGGGGATAATTGTAGTCTGTAACACCCATATTAAGAATGAAGCAATATAGAACTTGCAGATGATTGACGGTAGTTTGAAGATCATATTAATTGTGGTTGTATCTATAACTTGATTGTGGAGAATAAAGAAAGAAGGAAAGAAATAAATAAACAAATAAATAAATAATTGCAATTATTTCTAATGGTATAAGTTCTATATTAATAAATTTTGCTTAGTTGTCATATATGGGAAAAAAAAAGAAATTTGTCCGTTGGTTGCGACTATTTTCTTTCTGTCTAACTTGTCTTGCTTTTCTTTTTTTTTTTTTTTTAGTTTTTTTGGGCCAACGTGCTTCCCCTCAACAAAAAAAAAGATGATTTTTGCAACCCATAAAAAAAGTATCACATTCATTCAACCATCCAACCGTTCAACTCATTTAAACAGTTGTAATGATTCACAAGTTTCATCAATTAAACCTTAACCTCTAGAGATGCAACAGGAGTGTTTAAATAAATAACTAATTATTATTTTTATTATTATCATCATTTCTATTACTACAAAATCCTATGCTATATGACAAACAAAAAAAAAATAATAACAAGATCTAATCTATTCTATTCTATTCTATTCTAACCCAACCCAAATGTCACCATAATAATTGAATAATTCTTGTGCCTTTTCATCAAAATTGATGATCTTACCTTCATATCGATTGCTTTTACCTTCTTTGGTTTTTCCACCGATTTTATCGTATGCACACCACATATAACTATTACAGTATCGTTTGTCCATGAACCAACCTTTTGTAGGTTCATCATCTTTATTGATAGCCCATATATCCAAATCCATTGGTGGGATGATAGCACTCTCTATTCTTAATGGTGATTGGTAGAATGTTTTGAAAGCTTCCAAATCCTTAAGATGCTTCAATCTTGATTTATGACTAAACTCTTTCTCGAAATCTACATCATCATTTTGACCACAGAACAAGAACCCCGAGTTGAACCATACAAGGGCATCATCATCACTACTGACATGACCTGGATGCGGAGAACAGATTTCTTTGGATTCGTGTGCTGATCCATCAGGTTTGGCTCTTTCTAGATCTGGGGTGATTATACCAACAGCTGCTGCCATGTATTCATTAAATACATAATTTTCATCCCCATTAATAGCCATTGCTAACCAGAAAATCTCTTTATCCCCATGAATTCTTCCGTTCACTGGAGTGTAAAAATTCAACTGAAGCATCATCAATATCGAATTATAATGAATATTTCTATTAAGCACTACCACTCCTGATTCCATATATTGGAAAAGCCCTTTGAAGAATGGATTATCCAAGGTTTTGGCTGACATGATTGGGATATCGAATAACACGGAATCCAACACTGATGGACCTAATTTTTCAAAGAATTTGGCATCTGACTTAGGACGGGTTTCGTAAGTTGATCTGTCTTTGTAGAAAAATGTCCCCGTACTTTGGTATCCTGGTAATTGGAAAAAGTACTCTGGGTTTTGCATCAATACAGTATCAGCATCCACCAATATGAATTCATTGAATGAGTTGAATAAAGTGGCCAAGAATTTATTGGAAAATTTACGGAACTTTTTCTTAAAATTGGCATGGATGGCATTGTAGGTGTTGACAAACCAAACTTCTTGTTGTGGTAATCCGTGGGCCAAAAAGTCATCTGGGAAATGGTTGGATACAGGTTCGAATGAAT
The DNA here is from genome assembly GCA_030557875.1 of Candida neerlandica. NCBI lineage: Eukaryota > Fungi > Ascomycota > Pichiomycetes > Serinales > Debaryomycetaceae > Candida > Candida neerlandica. The sequence goes on from JANIWD010000055.1 coordinate 38,615, forward strand.
GAGGAAGTGTTGCCACGATTTCTCTTGCAGCTGTGACAATTTTATCTTTTGTTTCCTTAGCTAAGTTGTCGTAGTAAACAATTTGTATAGGTAGTTTGTTATTCAATGCACGCAACAAATGAATCAATCTGACTGTGTCATCGACATGTCCGTCACCAATGGACAATACGATACCTTTGCCATTGGATTTATGCAATAATTTGTTTAAAAAGAATGAAGAATGGGTGTTCGTTGGTGGATGCGAATTTTGGTTGCTATCCTTGATATAATTTGACATTTTTGGAGGAGTATTTTGCACATGCCCTGTCCATCTTTCATAAACAGGATACTCAAATGACAACCATGGGTAAACTCTGTGTTCTAGCACAGTTGCATCCAAGGAATGGAAATTGACCAAATTTTCCTGCTTGCTGCTGATAAATTTAGGATTTGAAGATTTTTTCAGTGCTCTTCTTAACCCATCAACCAAATGAAACTGATCTGATACAAAATTATTGGTTTGTTTAATCTGGGTTTTATTATCACTGGTAATGAAACATTTGTTGAAAATTCTTAAGGTAGATACGGAATCAACAATTTTTTGTTCGTATTTCATGGTTCTGTCCCAAAATTCCTCATATTTTACTTTGACGAAATCTTGAAAGTCGTTTAATCCTTCAACTTCTTCGTATTTCTTGTGATGTTTTTTAGCGAATTCTTTTTTGAACTCGTCTAAATGCCATTTTTTGTAATCATTGAATTTGAATTCGTTCTTATTTTCCAATCTCATCTCTTCATTTGGTTCAAAGATCCAGTTGTGATCATTAACAAACAAGTTTTTGAAATATAAATTACATCTTTCGTTGAAATCCAACTTTCCAAAAATTGAATCGATTTCATGGTTCTTAAAAATAGTATCATAGACTGACGCCACTGCTTCAATTGATCTAATATCCTTTGATCCTTGTTGAATCTGTTTTTGTAATATTTTGACAGTCAAGTCTTCTTTATATGGTCTTGGCAGTTCTACTGGATTTTCGAGTTCTTTGTCTTTATCATTTTCTTTGTTGTAATAATCTGAATCATATTCGTCATAAATGGAATGTGATTGATCTGCTGACAAGTCTTCGGAATCGGAAGAAAAGTATGATCTGAGTAACCATATGTTTAAGCATACCAACCATGCTATAATGGCGATGAATATTATGGTCTTTTGTCTGGTCCTTTTCATATTAATCTTCTCAATCATAGTACTGGGACACTAGGGAAATAAAATTCAGGAACAGACTGGGTAACTCTCGAAGCAGCAATAAAACTAGAATTAGGCAAGGGGGCGGAGAAAAAATAAAAGACAGGCACAAAGTTAAGCGAACGTGATGAAAAAAATGCAAAAGAAAAAAAGGGAAAATAATAATTGTAAGACCTGACCCTGAGTTGTTGTTGTTGATGATGGATGATGAGGTTGGCGATAGATGTTGTTAAAAAAAATTTTGCGCTAGAATGAAAAACCAACAAGATGTTAGAAAGAAAGTGAATTTAAATACAAAAAGAAATTCTGGCTTGTAAAAAATATATATATTTTAAAAAAAAAACCATAAGCCAACATGTACTGTTATGAATATATCTAATAAAGCCAAATAAGATTTACACAAAACGAAAAAAAAAAAACAAAAAAAAACTAATTGTAGTTACAAAAATAGATAATGCCAACAAATATACAGCACAATAGAGCTTTATGTAGCCTTTTATAAATGTGCATGGCGTCGATATCAGTATATTTCGTTTTAGGTATAATTGCATTTCTAGATAAACAAACAACACTGTAACTTTGCGTGCTAGCTAAATATAGTAAATTCAGTAGCAAAAAAAAAAATATAATAGATTGTGAAATTACTAAACAATACAAACCACGTGAAACTAAAACTTGTAGATATAACTTCTACCTGATTTGTCTTGTTGTGTAACACATACGAGTCGTGTAGCAGAAGCGGAGATTGCTGGGATTGTTACCAGGTCCGTGGCAATAAGTTGCGTACTTTGGATGTACTCGATGCTCAGCTAAAATAAATCCTTAAAACAAATTAATTTGGTGGTGAAACAAATCTGCAAAATAAAAAAACAAGGAGAAAATAGAAGAAGAAGAGGAGGAGGAAGAGGAAGAAGGGGAAGACCTCTGCTGTTGATCTTTCTGGTATCTGCCTGATACATGTAACAAGTTACATGCTTTTTTTTCGGCTCGAATCTCTCCAGTAATGTGAAGTGAGATCATCAGGTGTGGCGATTAATGAATAGTTGCCCGCAACGCACTACCGCCATACTTAGTCCGCACCTGGCGGAATCGGGGGTGTTTACGCCTGAGTCTATAATTTTCACTTTCTTTTTCAAAAATATTCGTAATGCTATTAGAAACTTAGAACTAGTTCATGTAATGTCCCATCCAACACACGCGTTTAGAGTTTTTAAACAATTAATAAAAATAGACTATTCTGGTTGGTCTTTTCTTTGTGCAGAAAGTTAATGGAGAGAAGGCCAAGAAAATAAAATAGGAGAGATGATCGTTTGAACAAGAAGATTCCACGGTTAAACATATTACTTATAAACTAATGATCCCATACAGATAATAGAAAAGAACCCTTTTTGATCTACAATTCTGGAGAGAGACAGAGAAAGAGCCCAATTAAACATCCTTAAATGGAACAGAGTGTCAATTTGTTTCGAACCTTGATGACACAAGAGTAAAATGCAACGGAAGAAAAACGAAATCCCACCACCAAAATAATAAGTTGTTGAGTTTTGAGCTATTTGACTATTAAGACACGACCTTTGAATAATGTCGTAAACCACTATCTTTTATGTTGTTATTCCTTTTACATGTGTTCTTCTTCATGGGGGCCAACAAGCAAGAACTACTACAAATATATACGTGTATTTCGATTATATCAGTTTATTGATATTACAATCGATACGGAGTTTATCCCCAGAAGTTAAACCTTAGAATAGACAAAAAATCGCCGTTATAAGCTTGCCAATATTGTTTAGATTACGCAGTGAAACATTCTTCCTTATTTCTCATTTCCCAATACTTTATTTTCGGTAACTAAATAAAAAAAATAAGCTCAAGGATTTCCGTGTTTTCATAATTAATTTCAACAATGAGGTACCTTAAATGGTCTTTGTTAAGACCACCAATTCTTCTTCAACAACTGCAATCTATTTATTGGTACCTCAATAATCACAAGGCAAGTTTTTTTTTGGTTCCTGGTATGCAAGCCTAGGCTCAAATCAAAGGAGTTCTGAGCCACGTGAACAAAAAAAGTTATTATTATTTTTTTTTTTCTTCCGCAAAATTATTGATTACAACCTGTACATTGGCTATTGCACTAGAATGATTTTGTGATAACTGCAACAATAAACCTGAACTGCGAAAGTTGAAACCTTCCAGAATAATTGTGATAGGATTTACCTCTATTACTAAGTGCAATAAAAACTGGGCTAAATGAAGTAAACAATTATACGAAATGGATTATATTTAGACGATGCAAAGTTAGATCACACTCGCCTACATAATTTGAAAAGATCTAGTAGATTAAGTTCATTAGTTTCTAATCTCTGGCTTAGGATCGTAATTCTATGTTTTATTTATTTATCGTCACTTGGCATGGTGCATCTTAAGAGGTATAGAAGGTCATGAATTGTTACATCTAAGTTGTATATTATTGTTATCACTGGTGTGTCAACTTCACTTTTCGTCAAAACTATCCTGAAATTTATTGCAATTTCAAACAACTGCCGGTTGTGTTAATATCAGTGCAATCAATTGAATACACCTTGTATTTACAAAGAAAACGGCAACAATGGTCAAGTAGTATATTCTTTGTTGAACCATATCTTGCAAAAATGTTGAAGTGAACAAATAAGAAAAGTTTAATATAGAGATTCACATGTTTTAGTTACTGCTTATGGTTATTGTGTATTGATTAACTCTGGAGGAAAGAACTCCAGTATTTTACTACTCTTACCTAAGGCTGTTCCGGTGTATTGTTTTATTCGACGTACTTGATTAAAGCTCGAAATTGAAACAGTAATTAGTGGCAACTCTTGATGATGCGTTTATACTAAACGGGAGCAAGTAATTGAACTGACATCTATACTACTTTACAAATCAATTTGACACAAATGTGGCTACCAAGAATTCCCTGAACAAAAATGTACATCTGTGGTCTTAGATTTGATCAAGAAAAGCCGTTCCGTATTTATCATAAATTTAATTTCAATTCAATCATCCCTCAAAACATAAACAAAGAGCAATTAGGGTATATGTCTAAATATCAGATGTCCGTGATTTGTTTCCTTATTTGATTATATTTCAGTAGATGTTAGAATTATGTCAAATATTTGCAAGCTTTTTTCGGAACCGAAACTATATTTGGAGGTATTCCCCCAAACCAACAAAAGAAAAATTCATTACTCCGCAATAATCAAGTTTAATGGAAGCAGATTGCCCCCCACGGCAATGAATGGATATGAATTGAACCGCCCAAAAAAAAAAATAACTCCGTTGACAAATCCCTAATCTAGTTTTAGGACTGTACTATTTTCTTTATTATAAATAGACCCCATCATTTCCTTCAATTCCTGTTTCCCCCATCAACTACAAGAGCACATCACCAAAAAAGCTATCATGTCCTCCTTTTCTAAAGCTAATTTCAAGTCGTTGAATTACAATTCTTTCCGACCACATTACCCACCTTCATTCTACCAAATCTTATCCAAGTACATTCAAGAACCAATTCCTATTTCCAAGACAATTGATTTAGGATGTGGTACCGGTGTTGCATCATATCCATTATTGAACATTTCCCAGAACGTTATTGGTTTGGATTTATCATCCCCCATGGTCGATACTGCCAATGGGTTGATTCCAAAAAATTTAAGTGAATTGGGTATTACCGACACTTCAAGAATCAGATTTGTTCAAGGATCCGTTGAAGATTTCATCAAGAATCATAATGAAATTGGTGAATTTGATTTGATCACCGCTGCTGAATGTATACATTGGTTTAAAGACTACCCACTGTTTTTCCAAAAATGTCACCAATTGTTGAAACCAGGTGGGGTGTTGGCATATTTCTTCTACATTGATCCTATCATTGTTGATTTCAAAGGACCTTCAAAAGGTGACAAACAGGAAGTTCTTCAAAGGGCTTTGGAAGTATACCATAAGTATGTGTATGATGATGAAAGATATATTGGTCCTTGTTGGGAATTACCTGGTCGGGATATTTTGAAGAATTTCTATGTGGATGTTAATAAAGAAATTCCATATGATTTGTATACCGATGTCATCATCAATACTTTCAAACCAACTGCCAACAAGCCTTTTGCAGATGAAAATGTCGAATTGGACTTGAAAAAAGTGGATTTGACTCTTTCAGGTTATGCCGATTATATGTCAACTTTTAGTGGTTATCATAACTATCAAGAGAAGACAGGAAACAAAGACATGTTACATAATGAATTCTTGACCGAATTATTAGAAGCTACAGGTTGGGATCTAAATGAAACCAAGATAGATTTGGTTTGGAATACTGGTTATACTTTTCTTAGAAATAAGTAGTGATAGTGATGTTTGTTTTAAAAAAACGAAACAAAATTTTAACAGTTGTCTAGAAAATTTTCATCTTTACCCTGGTTATATATATGTTTAAAGTTATACTTCAAACAGTAAATCTTAACCATCTTGCATTCATCCTCTATTTTCACACTTCCAACAAGAAGCTCTTATGGCCAAGTTGGTAAGGCACCTCACTAGTAATGAGGAGATCATAGGTTCGAATCCTGTTGAGAGCAATAGTTTCTTTTTTGCATCCCCTGAAACTTTTTTTAGTTTCACTACAGGGAGTAATGAAGTACAACAATATATCTTTTGATTAAATCTATTTCTGAATCGCCACGAACGGATGTTGTGGTGATTTTGCATTGTTGATATATTTTTATAGCTAAAAACCGGTTTGCGAACGACCGAGTTACATAATCAACACAACTTATATTTAGAATTTTCAACCAAAACTGGTAATGAGGGGACCCAAAGGGTGCTTATAATATGCATAGGCTATACATTACAACAAACTCGACAATGTGTGAACTAATAGGAAAGTATTTATAGTAAAAGAATTTTTTTGTTTTATTTTTTTGCCAAAATTTTCTGTAATTGATTTGACCCACTACTATTACATTCTATTCATGCTACCGTTACAACAAATATTGGAATTACCAGATGAAGTTCTTGAATTGGTTGTCAAATATATTCCAAATAATCTATTAAAGAAACTAAAGGATGTGCCAGAATTGAAACAGTTTGCTTTGAATCAATTATACGAACAAGTGAAAATTAAATCCCAGGGCCAAGGAGTATGGGATCTGGAGGAGTATAGGCTTGGTGCTGAAGATGAAGATGACGAAGATGACAATGGTACCGATTCTAGCGATGAAGATGAAAGGGAAAATTTCTTAGAAAAATTAGATAAGAAGAAGATTCCAGAATTTGAAAATGTTCAAGAGTTCATTGGATTTATTGATGATAATTCATTAATCAAACCAAGAAGGATCCATTTTAAACAGGTTAAGGATATATTCCGATTACACAAATCACACCCAAGGTTATTACAAGGTTGTAATATTGAAATTTCTTTTGAAACAGAACTTGATGAAGAGGTAATTCATAAGTTGCAAAAGTTACCATACTCCATTGAAAAGATTGAAGTATCGCATGAATTTTTCGACCCGAAATATCATACAGCCGTAGAGTCAAAGAACGATGATGACGGTGATGACAAAATTTACAATTGGTATGAAAATATTAGACTGATCAAGTTAAATAGTGATCAACCAATTGAAATATCTGGTCTTTTTGATAATCCAACCTTCAAGAATTTGACCCATTTAAAGTTAAATTTTGTTGAATTTGAGGATTCTGAAATCAAATACATCCCTCGTAGTGCCACCAATCTCTATCTTGATCTCGAATTATCAGATATCAAATATTTGAAAGACTTCCCTAAGTTTCTTGAATCATTAGAACTTGTCATGACATATGTTGAAGATGATTTAGTTAAATTCGATATTAGATATTTAAAAAAGTTGAAAACATTAAAACTTGCCGATTTTGAATCATTTTTTAAGTTCCCAAAATCCATAACTACCTTACGATTGCATGAAAGTTGGATCGACATGAAAAAAATAACACAACAATGTCCGGATTTGAAGAAATTATATTTCCACGAAATGAACTGGTGGGGTCAAGGACAAGTAGTTCCTCGATGTACTTTCCCGGAAAATATATCTGAATTATCCATTGATATTGCTATTCTATTAATGGAACTTGAACAATTAGTCACACCTAAAATAGGTATTTGGAAAAAGTTCAAGCGTAAATTGATAGTAGATTTTTTACCAGCACTGTTAGTGAAATTAGTTCTTTTTGGGGAAGAATTATATTATGACGAAGATGAAGATTCAGAGTTTTGGAAGGAAGAAAATCACAAATATCTTGATTTGGGCAAATTGGAAAAACTTCAGGAACTATACTTGTTGGAAGTTGAGCAATTCACTGAGATTAAAAATTTGCCGGTTTCTTTAACGAGACTTACTCTTGATGAAACAACGGGTGTGGATTTTAAAGAATTAAAGAGTTTGAATAATTTGGTGTATTTAAAGATTGACTACTGCGGTAATTTACAACCTATTGAGCTCGTATCTCCTCGACTTCAAAGTGTGCATATTATTTCATGCAGCATTGAGAGAATAACTGCCTCTAACTTGATCTTACCTGCTACTGTACAAGTATTGAATCTTTCCAAAAATGGAATCAAAGAGATAGATGAACTGTTTATATTTCCATCCGATTTACTAATGTTGTTAATATCAGATAATAATTTGCGGAGGTTACCAAAGTTACCGTTAAACTTGCAATGTTTGAAACTAGCAGGAAATAGATTACTGGAAATATCCCAACTACCACCATCTTTAGAAATTTTGGAACTTGAAGGCAATGATATGAACCAAGAAACCATATACAAATTCCAATTGAATAACTGTATACATTTGAAAATATTGAATCTATCGAATAATCTACCAATGGAAATATTTCTGCTTGAACAATTACCAAAATCAATAACTCATTTGTATTTACATAATTTGAAAATCCGGGAAATCGTTGGAGAATTTTCGCAATTCAACCATCTTGAAGAAATAGGGTTATCCAATAATTCATTGGCTGATTATTTTGATCAATCGTGCAAGAATCCTGATCTCTTTGGTGAAGCGATTGTGAAAGTTTCGGTAAATGGAAATAAACTATCAATTGAACGTGCAGCTTCAATAAGAGATGTCTTGGTAAAGAAACCAAAATTCAGATGTTTCATTTATGAGCACAAAATTGAGCTGCTTGGGATAGAAGAATATGACGAAAAATCGTTTAAAGTTTGGACGTAAAGAACAGGTGGACTAATAGAATCATTGGTTATTCTGTATATGTTTAATAGATGTTACGATTGTATTGTATTGCAAAACAACGAGTACCAATTTAATTATTTGCAGACAAAAATCAAAATCCTCAACAAAGCAAATATCCTAACATGATTGCATCCCTGCGCATTGTAAATACAGAGTAAATAGGACAAGTTTCTTCCAAATATTTGAATCGAGTCTTAAAAACTACAGCGGATTGTGGAAAGCTGTCACCAAAAATAATTCAATTACGTAGTGTACTACATAACAACTGTTTTCCTGGAAACGCAGTGGAAATGGTTCTGTGGAAGTCAAGGGAATTATAACAAAAAACAATATAGTAGATACCGCCTAGAATGCTTAAATAGTAATCTATAAAGCAAATAGGATGATGAAGTAATCTAATATAAAACAATAATCAATATAATATTTCTTAATATACAATGGTATAGCGAGTCCTATAAGTGGCAATAGTATATAAACACTTACTTATACTGTATGAACCTCTCCCTCTCATAAACAGATTCTGAAAGAAATTTTTTTTCACTCTTCACTGTATACGTTGTGTCGTCTCCAACCAACTTGCGTATCCTGCATACAGTATATATTCGAAGCCAATTCGCCAGTAAGGCGAACAACAACTACATCAGAGGGAGGGGAAAAAAAAAAATTTCTTGTCACTATAAAAGGAGAGATAAATTCCCAACTTACTTCATTTTGGTTTGGGGAAGACTATTGAGATCAAATTCAGCAAGGGGTAAAGGCGCAAGTAGGATTGAATGGCCTTATTCCGTTCCTCCACGCGACCATTGCTTTGATAGTTCTAGCGCGGAGTTTCTTGATTGTGTCGACCTTGTTAATTGTTTCTCCTACATTTTGAAATAAATGTTTCCGTTTGTTAGCGATTGTACACAACCATCGTTTGTGTTCAACATCTATTAACTTTTTTACAATATCATCTAGCATTGTCTCAATCCTGTATTGAGATTTCATTTATTTAGTTAATTTAATGTATATATTTATTGATTTATGTTATAGAATCACTTCAATAATGACTGTAGATAGCGAATTTTTCAGATACCTCTTACAAAACCCCCTCCCACATCACGAGTATGATTAACAAAATAGTCTTAAATTAAAATAGGAAGAACTATACACAAACAGTAAAAAATAAATACATCCATTCTCAATTAAAAATAAAAAAAAAAACTCTATAAATAAGTGTGCTGAATATCTTGAGGTTTAGCTTGAATACCCAAAAATGAAATATTGTCCGTTGATACTCTTGCTAAACAGTTTTCATTTCCATTGTCTAATTTTCTTTGGATTCGACTAATATTAAGGTCGCTGCCATCTTTAAATGTTTTCAATAATGGAACTCTTTGTTCATATCCAAAACCAGTAGATGCTTCGGTCATTAAACTTCCTAATTCAGAATCATCGTTTTCCAAAACAGAATCTTCGATATTGGATCCTTCTTCGTAATCGTCGTCATCATCGTCATCAATAATAGCTACTTCATTTTCAGATTGTTCTTCTTCGTCTTCTTCATCATCATCATCAATAATCGCCTCTTCAGTATTGGTTAATGCTCTCTCAATATTAGTTTCATCAAGACAAACAACTGAATTCGAGTCAAGCTCTTCGCTGCTTTCAATTCTATTACCATTTGATGATCCACTTGAAAGACTAGTTGAATCTGGTGCAGTCGAAGAAGGTGGGGTACACTGTCCATTATTGTTTGTTGATGATAATGTAGATACCGCAGATGCAATACTACCTTCATCTGATGTTGTCGTTTGTTGATCTGAAGGGGCAGCATCAGACAGTTGGTGCAGTTGTAGTTGTTGTTGTTGTTTAGATCCTGCACCAAATGAATGAGATAAACTTTGCTTGACGCTCTTTCTACGTTGCTTTTTTTCTTCACTGATGGTGCTTGAATTTTCATCACTGACAATTTCATCAATATTCAAAGAATTCAACAGATCTGTACTTGGAATTTGAGCTTGGGCCTCATAAGCAGGTGCTGGTTCCCCTGGGTACACCGCTGGAACTCCATCAATGGAGATAGATGGTATTCTGCTTAATGGATCTTCAGTCACCGAAGTTGATCTAGTCATAACAGCTTCTTCAAACGATGGTAAATCTCCGTTGCTAGAATCGTCATTTATATCCACCAATGGCTTGATAGAAACACCGTTGTTATTGTAATTTGGAGTTCTGAAAACTGGACCAGACCTTGGATCTGGAGCACTTGCTCGAGGCATAGGGGGTTCAATGTCAAAAATGTTGGCAATGTCATCGTATTTAGGCAATTGGATAGATTGTTCACTACATTTGGAACTCAATAAAATCAATGGAGTATCGACAACAACCTCATAATGATGCATCTTAAAATCATCTTTAGGATCTGGCTTTGAGATTCTAAAACAAACTTGCAAACGATGGTTGATTTGAATGTGACGATAATTTGAATCCGGATATAATGCTCTTGCAACCAATGTGTATCCATTCTGAATATTTTCTGGTGGTGAATTTTTCGTGCTCATGTCATCTGAAGTATAGTTTGAAACAAGTGGTTTAGCATAGTCATGTGGACCGATTTCATCAACATTAACCAAGTTAGTTTCCAAAGAACCAATGACAGGAGATGTTGGATTAGGTGGAACTGGACTTCCATTATCACTTACAAGAGAAGCTCTTCTGGAGGTCACAGGCAGTTCCAAGGATACATTATCATCTTCTATTGCAGATGTCATGATCGTTTTGTCAGATCTGGTGGTTAAAAACGGCAAGGCAACGTTGATATCCAATGGTGATGCCACCAATGACTTACTTGTTGAAGTGTCTTTACTTCTTCGTTTGTGTTGTTTGTTGTTGATGTCTTCTTCAATTTCATAACACGAATACAATAGATTATTATCTTGACATTTAATAATCTCTTCTTTGTAAGTATCAGTATTTCCTGAAATACTTTGTTTGTTCTTAGTTTTTAATTCACATAACGAAACAACACGCTCTCTGACTTTATTCTCTTTGGATACTGGATGCAAACAATATGGGTCTTCACTATCAAAGTCGTACTCCTTTGATAAATCCCTTGAAACATAAGTTATTCTCTCCAAAATATTGAACTTGATTCTCTTGACAATAACATCTTTGACTAATGGAGCCAATTTGACATTCACGACATGTTCACTTCCCAAGGAGACATACTTTCTGGGGAAAGTAATAATGTAATGTACAGCATCATTCCAAACTCTATTGACATAAATTGGTTTATCTGCAATTGAATTAGCAATGTTTGGTGGAGTTCTAACCATTGGCAAGTTGTATGACGCACTGACCTTCAGTTTTCTATTAAATTTATCACTTAATTTGTTAAAATTGACCAGCAATGTATGTTGCAAAGTACCATTAATGGAAATAATAGTGGGAGGAATATGATCTGGTAATAGAATTGGCAACAAGAACACATAAAGACCAGCTTTATAAACATCATTTGAGGGCATACCAGCTGAATTATTGGTGCCATTGGAAGAAATAGTTTGAATACTCTCAGTATCATCGCCTAGAGATGCTGACGAATAATTCTTCAAATTATCAAAACCAATCAATCTGTACTCACGGGTACGTTTCATTAAATCTTCTGGACACAAGTTCTTCAGTTTCACCTCATTTGAATTGGAACTATTTATATAATAGTCAGCATTTGACAATGAAGTTTGCCATTCCATGTTCCCAATGATAAATTTCTCCTTGACATGAGCCCGGCTATATGAATCTCCGCTTGGCCATAATATATTTGTCACGGATTGAAACCTAATCTTTAAATCTTTGATCCATAACGAGTCTTTGGTTAATTCAATAATAACTGCAAAAGTGTGGGGAATTGGATCAGTTGAATCTATTTTGGAACATAAATAATTTGGAGAATGGAAAGATTTCATCTTATTTAACATCTCTGTATTTGAATTATCCAATGGATCTTGACTCAGAGGAACTGTTGGGTTTAAAACAGGTGAACTTGGAACTGAATTACCACCCAAGAAATCATCTCGTTCTAATATGACACCTCCATTATCAACGTCTTCATAAGTGAAACTTGCCGAAGTGGCCGGTGGTAAGTATATGCAATCATTGGTATTGGAGACGTACACTTTGGAATTCTTTGCTATTGAACCTTGGCTGACGGTTTTTAATGCTATTGGGTTTTGAATACCTAAATCTCGTAACATATGAATTAATTTTTTCAGAATGATTTGAGCTGTCTCTTGTTTGACAAGATCCTTGGTTTTGTTCCTAAAGAAATGAGAAGGAGATAACGAGGGTCCATGAACAAATGATCGTGACCTTGGACGAGAACGTGACTCTGAAGGAGCACTTCCTCTTCGACCTTGAAGACCAGAATTATTGTTGATGTTGTTTGGGTTCAGATTGGATCTTAATCTTGAAGGTTGATTGGGGCCGAGGAGCGAACTTGCATCAAATCTGACACTACCATTATCTATACTTTTGCTTCTACTCTCTAGATCGAAGTTGGGGGTAGTGACAGTGTTGTGGTTGTCGTTATTTGTATTTGTGGTTGTGGTTGTGTTTGCAGTGCTATGATGTGAAGTTGTAGCTGCTAGTTCTAGTATAGATTGTTCGTTCTGGTTTCTATGGGAAGAGACTTTGTTCTTCAACTTATCAAAACCGAAATGTCGATGATTGGGCATAGTGGTAGATGAAAAAAAAAAAGAATGAATGAATGGGTTGGGTAAGCTTGCAATTAATAGTAAATAATAACTAGCTAATAGATAATATAGGAATAATCAACGTTGAGTTGTTTGAAGATATGTGGTCGTAAATAAAAAAAAAATTGAAATCTTTTTTGGTTGTAAAGATTTTTTTTTTTAATTTTCTTAATTTTCTATTTTTGTATTGATTCTGTGGGTGGGTTATAATCGAAAAAGAAAAATGTGGTGAGCGTTAATCTTTCTCTTTCTCTTTCTTGTTCACTCTCTGTTCACTCGGTGTTTCTTTCTTTTTTTTTTCTTATTGTTGTTGTAGTTGTTAAATAGGTTGTTCTTTTTTATTCTTTAATCTTTCTACTTTTGTAACTGGGGGCGGGACAGATTAACACAAAGTTACAAGTAAATATTGGTAATCGTGTGGATGAATTTAGTGTGACTATGTGAGGGGGGGAGTGGAGTGAGGAGGGGGAGAATGTAAGGGTAGGTCGATAATCTGGCAATGTCTATTGTGGTTATTAGGGGTAGTAGTAGTAGTTTCAGTAGTTAATGGTTGGTAGAAAGGAAGTTAAAAAGCAACCACTAAAAAAAAAAAATTAAATAAATATATGAATGAATGAATGTATGGATAAAAAAAAGAAAAAAAGAAAACGGAAGGTAAATTAGACTATATATATACAAACATGTACATATATACTTATAGTTATTGTTTTAGTTCTTGTCCAAGTAATTGGGTTTGGGTTTGGGTTTAGGTTGTTCTGGTTTTAGTGGGATTTTTATTATTATAAGTGGGAGTTAGGCTTATTATTATAAGTAATAAGAAGTCAGCTGGACATAATTGGTGCGTATATGTTCGTGCTTGATGTTTTAATACTTAGCTTTGAGTGGTTAGTGCTTAATGCTTAGTATAGAGTATATAGAGTAGTATTCATGTGGGGCATGTACCCATATCATTCTGTTGATGTATGGTCATTAAAGTGTGGATGTTTTAGCCTGTCGTATCAGTCATTATGGTCCCATTGTGTTTTTCTGCTGTGAGGTGATGCGAACTAGAACTAAAAAAAGAAATAAGGAGAGAACCTCGTGATTACTAATAGTGTGCGCGGGTACACGTAAAACAATCGATATCAGTTAAACCAGAAACAAAGCAGAAGATAATCCGAAGCATATGTACAACACAACCCTATTCACAATGCAAGCAAGTAATCAGGTAAACAAGTAAGGAAAATAATCTGTAATGCAAACCCTCGAATTGATGTATTTACCGTTGACAAACCCATGTGCCCCATTACTCCTATTTTTTCTATTAGTGAATAACTTTCTAACCTGTACGAATGGTTTCACTGTTGCTACCTTTTTTTTTTTAATATTTTTCAATTCGCCCAACCTTCTTTTCTTTTCTTTTCTTTTCTTGTTCAATAAACATTGTAGTATATCCAAAAATTCCATTCCTTTGGATTCCGATGCTTTTCTTTTTTCTTTTTTTTTTCTTGCCATTGTTCAAGTAATTTCACCTGTTTACATCGTATGGGTGCCAGGAAGAGAGAACGTGAGAGAGAGATAGATACATACATATGGGCTACATAGATTATACATGCATATAGACTTACTTTCTTCAATAATAATCCATATAGTTTTTAGCCAACCTCGATCTTTTATAAACTCGCCAAGATTACTTCCTCCTGCCCCGCCTCCCAAGCAACTCATACATAAGAATCTGTTTTTTTTTTGTTATTTATTTAATTCTATGCTGGGGTCAGGGGATATCAACCCAAATTAAACTTTCAATATTAAATTATTCCATTTCCAAGCCTTGCACTAATTGGTTTTTTTTGTTTAATTTTTATGTATAATGGATACATCAATTAGTCGGAAGTTCTGGATTATCTCCGTTATGTAACCCCTTTTCCCCATCACTTAATGTCCGATTTGATATTGTTACCGGTCATGTATCGGAATTGCGTCCTGTCCTGTCGTGTTATTTATCTGTTCGGGTCATTACTCCAGCTTTTTGAGATTCCTTTACTAATCCACAAAGAACGAACTGCAAATTATTTGTTAATTTAATAAACTTTACAAAAATTTCTTGATATAGTGAATCAGATTGGTTTGAATTGTTTGCTCTTGATATTTTTGTTCTTTGTTCTTTGTATTTTGTACTTTTGTCTTGTCTTGTGTTTTGTTGTCTTGTCTTGGATATTTGAGTATGTTGTTCGTTATTATCGAACGTTCGAAATATCTTATCTTTTTCTTACATTGCTCCAAGTGAAAATTTTCTTGGTCTCCGTTGTAGTGTACGTTGTATAGTAGATAAATATCTTCTTTTCAACTGAACCTCATCTACATACAAATACGCAAATACTATGGCTTGGGAAAATACGAATCAGTAAGGGCAATGACAATAAGATGAAAAATGGGGCATGGATAAATATCAACGTATGTTTTTTTTTTAGGAATAATAATATATAATGATCCGCATGATTGAGAGATATCGATAAATCCACGAGGCCTTACCCATACACCAACTTACCTTTTCTTTTTTTTTTCTATCCAAATTTAGTTAAACATGCATAATACAATAAACGTGGAATAATGACCTGTGGTGAAAAAAAACGTTGATAGTATATAAAAGGTGATCTCTAGTTGATATTTAGCATTTAGTTAGATTTGTAGGAATTTTTCTTTGGTCGTGATCTTACTCCACAACATGTTACGCCATTTTCAATATCAGCTATTTTGTCATGGCAAGTGCAACAAACACCCTTTCCGTCTCTTCTTCTTCGCCTTACCTTGTAGTGTAAAATTTTTTTGGTGGTTAGTTACACATTTCAATATAGTCCAAGAAAAACGCAATAGTAATAATTATAATAGCAAAGGAAACGACTGCAAAAAAAAAAAAAATTCATGACCATTTTGGAAGAGACACAACACAACACACACTGAGGACAAAAAAATATGACAATCATTAAATAATTACAAAAATAATAATTGTCATTTAAATTTATTTCATAATGAACTAAACCATATCAATAAACATCCAAATATCTTTCTTCAACCTACCCTTTTCTTTTGGATTCAACAGGTAGATAAGAAATTACTTTTGTCATTAGAGTTATCAACATTACTACCATTTTCACTCAAATCTATCAAAGCCATGTGTATTGCAAACATATACTAAGTCAATCCTAACTAATTGAATCACAACAACGTATTCCTTGGAACTTGATTCCCTTAACTATTACACCATACTCATTAGAGCTTTTACAATTTTTTTTTTCATACTTCACGCTTCGCAACGCCTCGCCCCGCGTGCCAGACCGACGTACACCACCAAACCAAACCAAACCCGCACAAAGAAAAAAATATCGAGAGAGAACGAGAGAGAGAGAGAGAGAGAGAGAGAGAGAGAGACGCAGAAAAAAAAAGTTTAGCAAACCTCAATCAATTAATTATGACCGCCAACAAAGCAAAACTTGAACTGAAAAAAAAAAAATCCCAAATACTCAATTCAACAACAACAAACTACAACAATCTATCACATCACATCCTATCATATATTTAAAATCCTTCACAAATGTCAGACATTTTAGAACAATCATTAGATGATATAATTGGACAAAAGAAGTCCTCCTCATCCTCCTCCTCCAACAGAAGATTCACATCACGTAGAAGAGGAGCTGGTCGCTCTTCTCGTCCTTCTCATCATCATCCATATAGAGCTCCTCCATCAAGATCACACAATCGTAATGAAGATGATGACGATTTATTTACATCTAGATCTGCTCACCGTTCTTCAGGTATTCCAAGACAAGTTTCTGCATTGGCTAATAATCGACCAACATTACGAATTAAAAACATTCATCCAGAATTAAATGGTGAAGATTTATCCAAATTATTTTCCAGCATTAATGCTGTTGATTTTGTTAAATTCGATGATGAAAATGATACTGTTGCCTATATTTGTTTCCAAGATGATTGTGAAAGAAGTAATTTAGAAGCCATCAAAAAATTTGATGGGAAAAAAGCCATGGGGAAATTGTTAATTGTTGAAAATACCACTAGTTTATTTGACAGAATTAACCCAAGAGTTCCTAGTAGAGGGGATGATCGTAGAAGAAGAGGTGGTGAAAAAGGTGGTGATAGCAGAAGAGAAAGAGGCGGTAGAGGTGGTAGAGGTGGTAGACCAACAGGAAGAACAAGAGTTACCAAGAAAAGTGCCGAAGAATTGGATCAAGAATTGAATGAATATATGGGAAAAACTACCGATGGTTTAGACCAACAATTGGAAAATTATATGAAAGAAGGTAATGCCGAACAGCAACAACCACAATCAGAACAAGGAGCTGGTGAAGAGAAAACTGTTGCGGATGAAATGAATGTCGATTAATCATGCAAACAAACGAACATGGTAAACAAAAAAAAAGAACAATGGGAAAGATATACTTTATGTAACTTAAACTAGGCTACTGTATTTAAATACAAATCATCTTGTAATATTATTATTATTTTTATTAACAGTTAATCCATATTTATTGAGTTAACTCTACCATGGATACATAAATATTTTTGGTCATTTTTCTAAAATTCTTACCATAGTATAAGAATGGGAACACCAATGCAATAGTAGCGAAATCAATAACACTCAATGCAATATAAGTGTTTTGAGTACCTGAACTATCCAACCAATAAGAACAAGTAAAAGTAAAAATACAAGCAAGGGTATTATTAATAATACTAACCCCCACCATTCCTTGAATGACAATATCAGGATAAGCATCCATTAAATAACTCATGGAAGTATCACCAATGGAACCCCAACCAAATCCAATGAATCCCAATCCAACATAAATCACTTGCCATGGCCAATTTCTAGCCGCTCCAACTCCAAACATAATTAATCCAACAGGGGATATCACTAAAGTAATGATTAATAAATATAAACGATATTCAGCTTCCATAACCCCTCTATTTCTTTTTGCTAACCAAATGACATGATAATCAGAAAATAACCCAGATACAATACATCCAATAACTGCACCAATTAAGGTTGCAACATTCATAATGGCCACACCGGCATTAGAATAATTCCAAGGAGGTTCATAAAAATATGTTTCTTGAGTTGTCAAGAAAAATGTCATGTAAGTATCTTGTAATCCCCATAATAATCCAGAAAACCAAACACCTGGTAAAGTGAAAACTTTGAAATATAATAAGAATCTTTGTAAATATTGTTTAATACCAAGTCCTTCAAGATATGATGCTGGGGTAATGATCGCAATTCTCTTCAAATATGATTTTTCCTGTTCAATGTTAGACTCTGGATCAACATTAATCATCATATCATGACCTACATTGGTAGTGTCAATTTCTCTTGAAATTTCATTGGTAATATCTTTCTTATCTTCATGATCACGATTATGGTCAAGATCAAGATCAAGATCAACATCTACTTTGCTATCACCTTCTTTTGTAATTTCACCTTCAGGTTTATCACTAGGTTTAGATTCATAAACTTTATTATACAAATTTCTTTCAAATGCTGTTTCTTCACAAGTGAAATACGTCACCACCAAACAACCACCAGTGATGATTGCACCCCACCAACCGACCCATCTAAACGATTGAAAATAAGATTCATATTGAGCAATTAATGGACCCAAAAATGACCCAATAGAAGTTGCACTAATATAAAGGGTCAAAACCGCACCTAAATTATGACTGAAAAACATATCGGTTAAACTTTGTTGAACTTGAGCTTCAGCACATGCTTCACTTATACCAACAAATGCTTGACTCCAAATAGTATCTGCCGTTCTTTTACTTAATGCAAACCAAACAGAACCTAATGTTCCACTTAATAAACAAATTAAATAAGTAATTCTACGGCCATATAATGAAGTTGCAGGGGCAAATACCATACATGACCATCCAATGAATATAAAAAGTACCCCAGCACCTGTATTCATTGAATTATAACTAATACCATATGTTTGATTTAATGAATCTTGAGTTGCACCTGCATCATTTGAAATTGCAGCTGTTAATGCAGTTATAAACGATAATAAAATTAATTGCCAAGTTTTACGTTTTTTACTCCAATTTAATGGATCATTTGGTGAATCAGTAGGTTGAGGAATAAGAACAAGTCCAGTTTTAGGATCACGTTTAAGGGATTTACTTGATGATATTGAAGATGATTCATCGGTAACTCGTCCGGTAAGGATATTGGTTGTACCAGGGATGAAATTCTCATCATAATATTCTATTGGAACGTTGGAATTCATAATGATTTTGTTGCAAATTTCTGATTTTTCTGATTTCTCTGATTTCTTCTTTTATGAGGGGGGGAATAATATGGATCAAAAAGATTTTCTTCTTTTTTTTTTTTCTGAAATTTAAAATAATAAAACCTTCAATGGAGTAGTAGTAGTAATAGGAGTTAAATTTCAAGTAATTAATAATTAATAGTAGTTGTTGATAATATAAATAATTGGATTCTATTTCTTGTTTTTGTTAGTTAGTTTATGTCAGCAGCAAGTCATCGTGTGACCTTTAAAAAAAAACTCCCCAAAAAAATTTTCAATAAATAAATGTTTAAAAATAAGTTAGCAAGAAAGATGTAAAATCAACAATGCTAAAATCTTTTAAGATAAATATATGTATATGTATCAGTAAAGGAACAAATTAAGGGATATGTAATGATATATAGTTATCTCCTCGGGTATGAATTGAATCAAAATAGATAAACGATAAAAAAAAGAAAGAAAGAAAGAATCAATGAATGAGTTTTTTTTTTTTTTTTTTTGATGCAGTTGTGGGTTTAATTGGTTTGGGGCGGGATGGGGGGGGGGAGAGGCAGCAAAGATGGCTTTCAACAAGAAATAAAATTGCCGCTTAATATAAAATTTAAATTAAATTAAAAGACAAAAAAACGAGATAAGTTGCGAAATGGAAAAACCCAAAACAAGAAAAAGAAAAAGCAAGAAAATTTTTTTTTTGTCTTTTAGTTGCTTCCCCTTTTTTTAACGCAATTAATCCGTTTGTGTGAATGAAGCGCAATACAAAACAACAACAAAATTTTTGCATCCATGGGTTGGGAATCCCGATGACATTAAGACAATGGGTCCAAGCAAAATTATTCATAGTCTGATCCAGGGTGTCCCTGATAGGAACAAGGTTTTGAAAAGAAACTCTAAAAAAGGAAAAAAAAATAAAAAAATGTTATGTATTATTAAATGTCTAGTAGTAAACTTATAATGTATTAATGAAAAGATGTAGTAAAGAAAAATAAAATGTACAAATGAAAGACAACACAAACGGCTGAATTTCTTATTCAAATCCAGTTGTTTCTTCAAACAGCTTTTGATGTTTTTGTAATTGTTGTTGTTTTTTCCATTCTAATAATGGAGCCAATTCTTCAATCTTACCAGATTTATGTTGAATAAATGAATGTTCCAACAATTCATCAGTACTTGCTCTGTATCTAACATCAACACATAAACAAATTGATAAAAACTTTTTAATTGAGTTAGATAACAATTCAGGTTTCTTCAATTTAGGTGTTCCATTAGTGGCAATCAAATATAATGCTTTCAATGGCTCTTCATTCAAATATGGTGGCTCTCCTTCAATCATTTCAATGGTCATAATACCCAATGACCAAACATCCACTTTTTCATCATATTCCTTTTGTTTAACAACTTCTGGAGCCATCCAATATGGTGTTCCAACCATGGTGGCACGTTTGTTTCTCTGATCAGTTAATTTGGCACAGAAACCAAAATCAGTAATCTTAACATTACCATGAGCATCCAACAAAACATTATCGGATTTAATATCACGATGAATAATATGCTTCTTATGTAAATGTTGTAACCCTTTCAAGGTTTCAAAACAAATTGTAGCAATTTGCTTTTCATTCAATTTGAATTCATTATTTTCAATAATTTCAGTCAAGGAACCACCTTCCATATATTCCATAATAACCCATAATTCTGTATCTTTTCTTAAATAAGAATCTAGGAAATTAACAATATTCTTATGCTGACTATCTTTCATTACCAAAATTTCATTAATGATCAATTCTTTTCTAGGTTGGACGTTCAAATCCATTTGCTTAATAGCAATCTTCTTATTATTGCTGTTGATCATTTCTGCCAAATAAACATTACCACTGGCACCTTGACCTGCTTTTTCAATAATTCTAAACAATGGTTTAGGATCTTGACTGTTGACAACGGTTTTCAATTTGGCAATAACTTGCAAGTCATTTAATCTTTCACGTTCTTTCTTAAGTTGTTTAGCAGTCTTGGTGACACCTTGACCAGTTGGAGCTTCTTTGCTCTTGCTTTCACCATTAGTAGTTGGTGATGGCGATTTCAGCTTGCTGTTTAACTCTTCCTTGGATTTTGATTTCAAATTTAGTGGTTTCACTGCATCATTCACTGGGTTCAATGGTTTTGTAACAGAATGAGAAGTGGCAGTAGGAGTAGTAGGTTGTGGTGAAATTCCTTGTTTCACAGGTGGTTGATGAGGTGGTTTGGAGCCCAAATTTTGTTGACTCAGTTTCAGTTGCAAAGTAAATGGTTTAATGTACTGTTTAGGATCAACATTATTTGGTTTACTGAAATTGTTCGTGCCTTGTTGAATTTTAAGGTCTGGATGAATTTTATTTTGTGTTGGTGGCTTGTTAACCGGAGGACCAGAATGTGGTAATGAAGGTGGAATTTGTTTAGGATGACCATTTTGGTGTTGTGGTGCAGCATGATTGAATGGGCGTTGTTGGGATTGATTTTGTTGTTGTTGTTTCTGTGTTTGTGGTTGCTGTGGTTGTTGTGGTTGTGGCTGTGGTTGTGATTGTTGTTGTTGTTGTTGTTGCAGTGGACCAGATTTACCACCTGTTGTTGGTGGAGGTGGTGCTCTTCTAACAGGAACAAGATCGGATGCCGGATCTGATTTATTCATCAAGTTGGATAATGGAGAAACATTCTTGGTGTTATTACTGTTAGGAGCGCCAGTTACGTTGGAACTAAACGAAGACCCAATTGGAGATGATGGATTGGAAGCACTGCCTTGTTGGGTCAAATGATACGGTGTTGGTGGTTTAGGAGCTACTCGACTTGGCTTAAATTGGGTTGATTTAGTAGGGGCCTTAGTCCACTCTTGTAGAGTGTTTTCTTGAATCGTCATTTTCTGAGTGCTATTAGTTATACCACTTGCAGAAGATGCATTGGCGTTGTTATAATTACCATTGATCATAGGAGATCCTACTGGAGTGCCAGCAGCAGAACCATTAATATCTGAATAAAACTCCAATACTTCAATAACAGCAACCGGATCTTTTTTCCAATCTTCATTTGTGATCTTAGAATGTTGCAATAAACTTTTCCAAGTATCTGGTAACCCAGTAAAGTTACCACTTGTAGGATCAAACCCAACATGAACTTTATGAGTGAAATTAATTGGACCCGAAACTCCAGCATTACCACCACTTAGTATATTTGAAGTGGACGAGGTTGTCGGTGACAGTAAATGGGAAGAAGGTAAATTATTATTTGTTAAATGTTGAATTTGAAGATGAGAAGATGATGAGGCAGCGCCGTATGATCCATTAGAGGTGTTTTCACCGATTTGAACCAACGGGCACTTTGTTGTGAATGCATCTATCCAATCCAGATAATCATTCTTTGATTTAACCGATATCAAAATTGGCTTGTTATTGTTTTTAGGAACTATTTCAAAAGAATATGAAGTCTTGGAGTATCCCGAATTTGGTTTCAAGTTTATATTATTGATTAAATACAATGGGAACGACAAGTCTGGGGAATTGCTATTATCGGTACCAGGTTCTTGTTTATAGAAATTTAAAGTTTTCTCATTGATAACCATAAACCTTTTATTCCATCTAAACGAAGTGAAAATCCCGTCATCTTTGACATGGACCCATCCAGTTTGACGTTTATTTGAATTAATATTTAAATGAATAGGCTTGGTGAGGTTCGATGGCAACCCCATACCACTTAATTGATTATGAGGTGAAGGTAAAGTTGAGGATGATGATAACGGTACCGATGAAGATTGGTTTGCTGTATTTCCGTTTGGCGGTGGAGGAGGAGCACGTCTATGATTTTTTAAATCAGATGTATAAATGCTAGTCATGGCTTATTGATGTACTTATGGAGGATAAGATGGGGCTAACAATATTAAATTCAGTGAAGGAAGTGACGATAAAGGGTTTCAATAGTGTGACAAATATGATACGTGGTTGTGACGTCGGTTGTGAAAGGAGGGGGTGGAAACGTCAGAAAAAAAAAGATAGTCCGTGGTCGTGGTCGTGGTTGTTAGTGGGTGGTCCTCGTTGCGATATTGAGGGTGGTGGAAAGTTTGGACGTGGAAAAGAAAATGGTTGTTGAAACAAATCACGAAAAATTATGAATTGGTTGATTAGTTGTTCAATAGGTGATTGAAATAAGGACAAGGAATGAGGAAATTGTGATTATTTTTAAAATAGAAAGAAACAGGTTAAAAAGAAAATTTTTCTTTTTTTTTTTTTGGTTCTGAAGATGGAATTTTATTTTTCTTCTTTTTGTTTTTTAATTTTTTTTTACTTCCTGTTCTTTTCGGTAGTTGTTATTTATTTATTGTTGTTGTTTATTTGTGTGTCCTTTTTTTTTTGTTGTTCTTTAGTAATCTTCCTCAGGAATGTTTCAAACCATTTAATGTGTGGACAATACTCTTTGCGCATCACGCAGGTTTTACAAGTATGCGTTGGAAAACTAATAATTTTGGCAATGCAACAACTTATGAATTACGCGACGAGAAAAAAAACAAAAACCAAAACAACCTTCAGGTGGGCAGCTACCAAGGAGAAAAAGAATGAAACAACCGAGACAGACATAAAGAATTAAACGCAGCACAAGTAGAAGAGGCAGTAACATACCACAGGAAATAATAATACGATCGATGATTTACAGAATTATCATCCACTATAAACAACAATCATAAACCAATACATTGCTACGTGTCTGTAGGTATGATCAAGTAGATCAAAAAAACCAACTATGCTCTTCCAAGGAGAGAGAGAGATCATTGGTTGCGTTTCCCTAAACAGAATAAATTAATCCCTTTGAGTTTTCAATCCAATCATTATGATCCGATACAAAAGCGAAAGGCAACACAAACACAATCGCCTCCTTCTACGTCTACTCCACCTCCACCTCTTCATTATCATTATCTTCATCATCATATATTCAGGGTGTCATTATAATAACACTATTAATAATAATAATACCATCGTATAACAATGGATTGGCCGTTCCTTTCCTTTCTTTTTTTCATTTTACTTTCTTGGGTGTGTATTGTTTCAAACTCTCCTGCATCAAACTCAATTTTGATTTTGATTTTGATTCAATTTGTGATTTGTGTGATTGGGAATTTGAGTAAAAAGTAAGACAGACGAGATACAAAACAAAGAGAAAAAAAGGAACGATTTTTTTTTTTATTTTGTTCGTTACAACCCTTTTTCGCTTACTTTGGAATCTTCGTCTAATTTATAACATTGTATTCGTCCTGTCCTCTTTTGTCTTTTTTATTTAACAACCTTATAGCTTTGCAGCAAAACTACTTGACAACTTACCGACGTAGGCTAAAAAGTATGAACTTCAACAAGTTTGTTCTCTAACAACAACGCAATTAAACTATATCCCAGATCTATAGTTTATATGCAGTAGACGTGGTGATGGCAGATCTATAAAACCTTACACATACACGTCTCATCGAACAATAACTACACGTCAAACTAATATCTAATACCTCCACTATCCACAAATATTACTTTGAAACCAGCAAAAACGCGTCATTAATTTCGACACTAAAGAAATCGCCAATATTATCAATATAACGCCAGTTTTGACATGCCTCCTTTTTATTGCCGCGGAAATTCTCAAAAATTAAACAAAGACTCCTACTAAAAACTAGTTTTGTTATTACTATTTCATTGTCTTTGTCTTTGTATCATTTGCCTCCCCCTTTCACGTGCCAATCAAACGTTTACACGAAAATTACAAATCAATAAACCTGAATTAAACAATCAATTTGATGATCGTATTTATATATATTCAGAGCTACCAAATTGGATACACGTGACTCAAGGGTTTACGACATGACGACATAATATCTTCTTTTTTCTCTATCTAAATTGTGGGTTGACTCCTGGAATTTTAATATACATATATTTTGCAATGGCAACAGAGTAAGCAAGGCTACTGCTTTCACAGAGTAATTACAATTAACACATATCACAGTTGTTCACAGGCATCATTCATTTTCGATCAGCCTCTAATTCGTCCAATTGGAGTAATCTCCGAATAAAGAATTGTTTCTGATTTTTTTTCCCCATCTACTTCTCTTTTTGCTTTCGCCATCGTTTGATTATTTGCTAATTTGATCGAATTGGCAGCGAACCAATTTAATTTTTTTTTTCTTGGATTTGACAACTTGGATCCAGTTATTTTTTTTTGGCTTATCAGCAATTATTATAATCATTCGATATCGCCTTAATCCGATAGATTCATGCCATTGTTTCGATCTAGAAAAGATTCATCACCACCACAAGTTCAAGTAGAACTACCGAACAACATCACTAATGGACTTGCTGCTGCAGGACATCCACGTCGATCCAACTCTGTGGTTTCTATGACGTCAAATGATTCTATCAAAACCACTTCGTCATTAAGTTCAGCCACCGGTAAATTCAAATCAATTTTTGGTAAAACTACTTCAAATAGTCCTAAAGGTAATATTAGTATTGATCATGAATTAGATAAATTACATGTTAGTTCAAGAGAAAACTCCACGTCTCCACTTAAAGAGTCAACATTGGTGCTGCCTAAAAGTAGCAATGATGCTAAACGAATAAGTACAATTGCAGAAACTTCAAGCACTTGCTCCACTGATTATGAAGATAGTGAAACTGACGATGAAGAGTGCTCTGATGATGATGATGATGATGATGATGAATTGCATAGTCATCCTGTTAAAGTTAAAAAATATACTTCAGAGCAACATAATGAATTGATTAAATCATTATCAAACACGTTAATGCATTATTGTGGATTCAAGAAGAATACTGATGATATCAAGAATTATAGACAACTTAAAGAATACGCCGATTCAGAAAGTAAACAAACGTATTCGTTATTAGATTCAACGAATAAAATCCATAAATTATCAAAGAATCTAAATGGAGCTAGTATAATTGGAGATGCTCAAATCGAATTAATCAAAAATCTAACCATTAAAATTGAGAAATTGATCAAACGTAAACAATATGATTTGATTATTCATGAAAAATCAATGTTTCAAAGATACGGGGTAGTAAAACAAGTCATAGGAAGAGGGGCATATGGATTGATTAAAATTATCGATCCCGATGCAAATACCGCAAGTCCAACATCATTAAGTTTCAATTTCAATCGTCATTTATATGCGGTAAAACAATGGTTCCCAAGAAAGGCTGAATCCCATGATCATTTTGTTGAAAGAATTTTATCGGAATTTGTTATTCAATCAACATTGAACAATGAACATATAGCAACTACTGTAGATCTTATGTGTGGAATTCCTATGAACAACCATAGCTCATCCTTACAATTTAGTCAAGTTATGTCATGTAATCAAGGGGGTGATTTATATTCATATTTAACGAACCCATTGGATGTTTCCAATAAGTCAATCAGTTTTATAACATTAGATGAAGTCGATTGTTGGATGAAACAAATTACCGAGGGATTAAATTATATGCATAATCATGGTGTATCACATTGTGATTTAAAATTGGAAAATATTCTTATATCTTATGAACCAATTGAGGGTGTAAATTGTAACAAATCCAGCATGGTCCTTAAAATAAGTGATTTCGGGAAATCATACGTGTTTAGAACAAAATTTGATACTTCGGAGCAATTATTAGATGGACAAGCAGGACCAATTGGAACAAAACCGTATATTCCACCCGAAGAGTTTATCGCAAAAGCTAAAAGTAGCCAATATTCATCTATCCAAAAGGATTGTTGGAGTTTAGGAATTGTTATGCTTGTACTTTTCAACATTCGTCGTCATTATTATTCAGGAATTAGTTCCAATGTTGAATTGGATAGAAGATTCCGATACATTACTGATGATGATTTTGATGATTATGGTACGGGATTTTTATGGGAAACTTCAGAATTTAAACAAATCAACAAGAGTTACAAAGATAGAAATTTCAACGAATTTGCAAATAAGAAAATGATTGCTGATTATGATACCAAGACAAAAGAATGGTTAGTTAAAAGAAGTGGACATTTTAAACCAATTGATGATATCTGTAAATTATTAACCGTTCCTAAAGAAGAAGATGATGATAGTGATGATGATGATGATAATGATGATTCAAAGCAATGCCCAAATTCTGAGGAAAATGATGATGAACTTAATGAACTTCGAGTAATGATTCTTTATAAATTATTAGACATTAATCCCAATACCAGAATGACAACTGATCAATTGTTGTCAAGTGATTGGATGACTTCTATAGATATTTGTTAAAAAAATTTTTCACAAACACACACACATTCATATATATATATATATATATATATAATCTACAGTATAAAAAGGTATCGATAAAAACATCATCTCTTTAGGTTAGGCGATTATATTATACAAAAGTTTAAAAAGTTAAATAATTAATACAAGTTAAAACACATGAATATATATATATATATCTGTATATATATGTGACAAATAAAAAAAGAATTAATAGAAGTGTTATAGTCAATCAATAAAATCATCTGAATTTGAAATCGGAATTTGAAATTTGGAAATCGGGGGAAAGGAGGGGGTTTGGATCTGGGTCTGAACATGTCTGACAGTTCATTCTAATAACAATAATAATAATAATAGTAGTAGTAGTAGTAAAATAAAATTTGAAATAAAAAAAATAATGCAAAATGCCGTATAATAATAATTACAATAATTTGATTTATTGATAGGATTGAGTTGACAATTAGGAGCTTGTGTTAGGTTTGATATATATGGGATTAAAAGTCTTGGAATTGTTCCCGATATGGATCGTCAACTCCACTTATACCATAATCCAAATCTTTATCTTCAGGATATCGATCAAATTGAGAAGTATCCCCCACACCGGAAGTAATTGGAGGTTCATAAGGAGTTTCAATATCTCGTGATAGTAATCTTTCCCAAATAACTTCTTTAAACCATGGATGATTTTTAACATCATCAGATCCACCTTGTAAATTACCTAATCTTTGGGTTAAATCTTTCACAATCAATTTTTGTAAAAGATCCAAAATATCAGGAGGCAAATAATCAGGATATGTTATGGTACCATTTAAAATATTTTCATAAGTTTTCATAGGGGTGGGATCATAGAATGGGGTATAACCTGTCAACATTTCAAAGATTAGAATTCCAAAACTCCACCAATCGACAGATTTATTATATGGTTTAGTGGCCACTACTTCAGGAGCAATATAATCTGGGGTACCACATAATGTATAAGTAACATCTTGAACTTCTTTTGCAAATCCAAAATCTGTCAATTTAATATGACCATTTTTATCCAACAAGATATTTTCCGGTTTTAAATCTCGATAAATAATATCCAAACTATGCAAATATTCAATAGCCAAAAAAACTTCAGCGGCATAAAATTTGGCCACGGGAGTTGGGAAACGTTGTGATTTTCTTAGTAATGAAAACAATTCACCACCTTCTATATAATCCATGATCATAAATAAATTGTGGCAATCTTGGAATGTTCCCCACATTCGAATTATAAATGGATGTTGAGCTAACTTTAGCATTCTTCTTTCATCATTGGTGTGTTCGATTTGTTTCATTTGTACTACTCGTTGCTTTTTCAATACCTTCATGGCATAAAACCTTCCATTATGAATGGATCGGGTTAAATGTACTCTTCCAAAAGATCCTGTACCTAATGTACGTAATATTTGGAAATCATTTAAAGTGTATTTTCCCTTGGTTGTGGTGTCTTTATTGATATGTCTGGATTGCTTTTTGGTTAACGTGAGATTGGTTTGCAGAGAAGGATTCTCTGGCGTGTTTGCATTGGCGGTAGTGTTGGTATTATTGGAGTTGGAGATGTTATTGTTGTTATTGTTATTCTCTAGCGTGGGAGAGCCTTGGGCGTATATATTTTGTTGATGTTGTCTATTGGCTAGTTCTTGTAAATTAATATCATTTAAAGATCTTATACTTGAATCTCCCGGTTCCATAGACGTCATTTGCGATTAGGTGTTTTGGTTTAGTATGTATAAATAATTGTTGTGGTTGTAGTTGTGGTTGTGGATGTTTTTGTTGTTATCGCACTTGATTTTTGTTCTCTATTTCTTGTGAGATCTCTTGATAAGTGAGTGTTGATATAGGATTGTAGCCGATGGTAAGATGAATGGATAGGTGGTAGAAGTTGGAGTGATATATTGTATATCAAGGAAGAAAAGCAGAGATGTAAAGTAGTGAATTTTTTTTTTTCGGTTCTTCTTTCTGTTAATTTTTTTTCGGTAGGACTCTCGTTCTGGTCGGTGTTGGTTGTAGGTGGTTGGTGGTATTGATTGTTAGTGTAGGTAAATAGTTGTTGGTTTTTCTTTTGTGCTCTTGTGCTATTGTACTATTATATAGTATTGTGTTGAGTTCTGTTGAGTTGTGTAGGATTGTATTGTATTGTATTGTACTGTCTTATATAGATCGAGTTTGTGTCGTACGTGGTATTGTGTTGACAAAATTAGAGAAGTGAAAAAATTTTATTCTTCAACTAATAAACTAATGTCAACTAATTATATATATACAAAAATAAATATATGTCTTGTTGTATATCTGATAATATGTTAATGTATTATATTATAATATATTCTATTCTGAAATGACGTCAAGTTAGTACGACAGTTTAATTCCGATAATTAAGTCAGCAGTTACAATTTAAAGGCAAAAGAAAAAGAAAGAACAAACGAAAAAAAAAAAAATGTCCAATGGCACGTGACATAATTATACTGGCTCCCGCAACGCTTTTTTTTTATTTTTGGGGCACATCATTACGTTATTACATACATCACGTACATTGCGTACTTTAATAATATTATAAATGTATTATACACAAAATTAAAGAGTAGATGATCTCATTAGTTCCCAGAATCTACTAATTCTAGTTCTAGCTGTTAATCCGATACTCTCGGAACTAGACTTCTACGAATGAAACAAGGTGTGTCTAGTGCATAACATGTTAATAAACCCCTTTATACCTTAGTAGTAGAAAATAGTAAAATTAGGGTTACATTTTTCGATGGTATTATCTTGAATTTGCCATCTAATACAAAACAAAAGAAACTTCAGTTAGTCTTTTTTTTAATATTTGTTTTTTTTTTTTATTTTAATTTTTGTTTTGACTTAGCTTGGTTTGGGTTAAATTGGCTCTAAACTTATTTTCGTTTATAATTTTTAATTTTTAATTTTAGTTTGAGATAATTCCCTCAATGGTAACTGTGCCACTATTTTTTGTATTAATTTATTGGTATACTTCTTGATCTGGAACAATAAAATATATCATTCATACATATATTATAATAAAGCTCCCCTCTCGGACCCCACCATTATCATTACCATGATCTTTAACATCAATATCATCATTCATGACATGACATTACCATTGTCATTCAAAACACATTTCCTTGACAAACAAAATTATCAATGATCCAAATATGGTTATTTTATTAGCCTGGACCTTTCTCTAATAACTGCTACTATTTTTATTTCATGTTTTTTTTTTCTTTTAACAAATAACAACTAGTGCATAACGTACCACCGATTTCATTGTTAACAAAAATTCGACAATACAAGTGTGTAGTGAAAAGAAAACATACTTGTCTTATATACATGTAGTCTTCCCTATTTTTATAATACTTACCACTTGAGATTTGATTTTATTGGGATATATACTAGCGAAGAGATCTGATGTTGGGACAGCGAGGAAATTCCATATTCCCATATTCCCATATTTCCGTTACCTCTATTGAAGATCAATTCATTCCATTAGGAGAAGTTTACACAAGTATGTATCATCACATCATCTCTCACTTCTAGCCTACTATTCTTACCATATATATGTCTATTGTTCATAGTTGCAACATTGAGTTGTCTCTGAATTGGCGCGAACTGTAATGGAAGGTTTATCCGAGGATACTTACCACAAGTAGTATTTAAATTTGTAACCGAATCCAAAAATAATAAACCTTGAAAAAGAAATAATAATAATCCCAGAAAAAAAAAAACTAATTTCATAAATAAGAACTACGTATATTGAAATCATCTCTTCACATTACCCAATATTCATCCGGTAACTCATCACTATCAATTGAATCAGGTCTATCAAGATATTCTCCTTCTATGTCATTATCATGGTTTTCTCCTTCACTGTCATCTTCATCTTCATCTTCATCTTCACCTTCGCCTTCTTCATTTCCTTCTCTATCACCTACACCTGTTACTCCTTCTTCTTCTCTTTGAAGCACCATTCTTGCTCTCTCAATTGCTTGTTCTGCCCTCGCCATTTGTACTCTATAGTCTTCAAGACCATGTCCACTACTCAGTTGCACATTTTCTGGCTCATCACCATCATCTTCTGAATCGATTGCTTCTCTTCTAGATAATATTCTCTGATATAATTCATCATCAACATCGTCATCATCATCATCATTATTGTTATCATTATCATTATTCCCTTCTCTTCTGACCGCTTCTTCTTCTTCGTCATCATCGTCTTCATCATCTCTTGGTTGTGCTACTGGGGCATAATTCTTGGCAATAACAACATTCCTGCCATCAATATTCAAAGTCAAATCTTTTGATAATAATCCCTTTCCTTTCCTATCACTGATATTCTTACCATTCTTAGAAAGTTGTTGCTGTTTACCATTTACCAATGCTGTGATTTGACGTAACGCCATCTCTAATCTTTCCAATATATCATGCCCCTTATCAAATAAAAGATCAAATGTTTCAAAAGGTGTTCTTTCTTTATTTGCCAATCTCTTCTTGACATTCTGTACAAATAAGCTATCATTGGATTGATGTTCTTCACTGTAATAGATTATCAAATTCTTGATAACTTTTGTAAATCCAAATTTATCCAAAAGTTTTGCTCGATCATGTACCGTCAAAAATTGATCTCTACTGATGCTATTACTACCACTCTTATTATTGTCTTGCAATTTTTTCTTTTCATCGCTTTTACTAATACCACTTTGCGTTTCCTCTTGTGGTTGATCCATCATTACTATATCTTCCTGTTCTTCATGATCCTCGTCATCTTCTTCTTCTTCCTCTTCGTCATCGTCAATGTATAATCTGTGATTGTTATTGCTGTTATTAGTAACATTTCTTGAACTTTCAGTGTTTTGATAAACTTCATATTTACTATATTCATGAACAGTATGTCCAAACGTCGAATACTTCCAAGTCAAATCAACAATTGTACAAATAATTGAAAAATGGATGTTGTACATGTTGTTGAAAAAATTGATTCTATCATTGTTTCTATTAATAATATTACTGGTGTTGGTCATGGTGAATGATAATAATCTTAACCAAATATTCAATACTTCATCATTAGGAAAATCTTTTCTTTCAATCTTATCAATCAAACTGTACTTGTGATCTTCTGAAAAATTAATTGATTGAATTAACTTCACATAATCTTCGTTTTGGATCAATTTACTCAATATGTCATCATTCTTGTAAAAATTCTCCAACTCATCGATATTCGAATTCAAGAATTCAGGTACAAATATTTTGATATTAGTTATATTTGCAATCAAAAATTTAGTCCACGTTTTAGGTAAATCAACAACCCCTTTGGAATTTTCCAAATTAATAAAGTCATTCTCATAATGTTCAACCAATAACGTATTAAAATTTGATGATGCAGCAGTAAAATTTCTCAAGATTTCAAAGGAAATGATCTTTTGTTGTAATCGAAGAGTTAATAAATCTGATGACGATAAGCAATCCTTTAACTCATCCTTATTCATACCAAAACTTGCCTTTTCAAAAATTAAATTCAATGAAAAATAATCCAATACTTCCTTCTTAATTTCATTCGCTTCTTTGTACATGAAATTCTTAATCACTTGTAATATTTTCAATTGGATGGTATTTCTTTGGTAAATTTCTTCGTCGGTTAAGTTTTGTCCATCTGAAGTAGCGTTCTGGTAAATCGTCAATAAACTTGACAAGAATCTATCATACCCGATAATTTTATATCTAAATGAACTGAAATCCAAAATAAAGTTTGCCAATAACCCAATACAGACAGATTTATTGGCCATTAAGATCTTCCTATTTCTCTTTTGATCAATTGAACATGGCGAATTACCGCGACTGTTTACATCATAAAAAAATTCAAAGATTTTATACAAGTTCTCATACCCATGGATAATCTTCAAAATATCAATTATAAATCCTCCAGGCGACGCATTTGATGAAGTAGGTGATGTTGAACTTGGAATTTGTAGAACTTGGTTGTTGTTGCTATTTTCTCCATTCCTTCCACTTGTTGCTTGTGCTGTACGAGTAGCACCAACTGGTATCCCACTACCACTACCACTACCGATTCCTGTACCTGTGCTTGTACCTGTACCACTCGCAGCTGCAGTTGCAATTGCAGTTGCCCTATCTGGTGATACAGATGTCAAGGAGCTATTGATTGCAGTAGAGTCAGATCCTCTAGTTCCCGGAACGACATTTTGAAAGTGAGGGTCCCCATCTTGACCAGTGCTAAAACTTTTAAATGTATTACATTCCACAAAAAATGTTCTCAATGTAGCAACTGATCTTGAAATAGAACGTATGAAATAAAAACAATTAGTAAAAACAGAAGAATCATGAAGAGTACTGATGATTCCTAAGTTTCTTCCAAACCAAGGCAAGTCACTTTGGGGAATGACTTTGGTGCTACGGGCACCAGTCAATACATGTTTTCTTCGTCTCGGATTTAACAAACGATAGACTAAATGTAATTGGTTCACCAAGAAATAGTAATCATCCACAATTTCAAAAACAAGTGATGCCAAATTAACGTTAAATTCTGGAGGGGTGTTGACGATTCGGTTTCGATATTCTTCACGTTTGCTAGTGTAGACGCTCAATAATAACAACAAATCAGCCACCTCGACCTCATCCTTGTCGATTGTTAACATGACTGTGAAATCAACAAGGTTTTTTCCATGCTTTGAACTCAGCTTCAAGATCTTCAACGCTTTGAGTAGCTTGCTTGAATTAAAACTTGATTGTAGTTTCTCGGTGATCTTATAATCCACATTAGCATCATGAATCTCATCATTAAGCTTCGGATATTGCACACATAAATCTGACAATATTCTTGCTGGAGATAACAAAAACATTGGTATATCATGTCTTCTTTGTGACCCTATTTGCGTGACTGATGAAGATTGGTTGATAATTTTCGTTGTTCCATTTTTCGTCTTCTTATTGTTGCTACCAGTATAATCATTATTCAAGTCCAACATGCAGATAATTCTGGGGAATAATTTTCTATAGCTCTTGAAAATAACTTGTTTATCGATATCCTGAGATGGCTTCAAGTTGTTCAAATAAAATGTGATCAAGTTTAATGCTGCCAAGTTCAAGGATTTATTGTTGTTGTTGTATTTCACCAACAACAATAACGTCAAATAGACTTTGATCGACAATACAATCACTGGTGATGAAGACAGTTTATTGAAACTTTTTCTTCTCTTCTTTTTAGTAGAATCATTGATACCTGCACAAGATGCATCGTTTGGTGACGCCATTACTATATCATAATCATGAACTTTCAGAAAACTGAAAATCTGTGCTGTACACGTTATTAGTTCCTGTAATAATTGAATATCCACAGTCTTATCGAAAATTGATTTGTTCAACTCGATGTTTGGTAAACATGAATCTTCAAATGCCATTTGATGAAATATCTTGTTGGCAGATGTTGCGCCAAATAGACCAGTACCAAAGTGAGTACTTATTATCGTATCCGATTCAAATGACAATCTATTCAATAATGCAGTCAATAAAGTAATAAGCGAATCATTAGTCAATTGCGAATTCGATGCCAATAACAACGGAACTAATCTCAACAGTTTAGTTAATATTGATGAGTCCATCAAGGAGACATTTTGATGATTGTTGTCGGTCACAATTAACAATGATATTATAAATTTCCATAAAATGCTAGTGTCCAATTTGTGGTCTTTACTATTTGTCAACCCTAATAAAATATCCAAAGCATAGCCAATTAAGTTTTTCACTTTGTAAATGTCCAATTTTTTGCCTTCGTCATTTATTCTATTCGAATTAATACTGGCATAATAACGAGGAACAAATGATTGGATGAAATAGTTTAATAATTTTATAATAGGGTTCAATACCAGTTTCATGGAGATCAAACATTGTGTAATATTTTCGTCTTTTTTGTTGTCGACTTCAATGCTGAACAAACAAAGAATATTTATGATGACTGCCAATTTTTCCAAATCA
Source organism: Candida neerlandica (assembly GCA_030557875.1). Taxonomy (NCBI): domain Eukaryota; kingdom Fungi; phylum Ascomycota; class Pichiomycetes; order Serinales; family Debaryomycetaceae; genus Candida; species Candida neerlandica. The sequence continues at coordinate 74,443 of JANIWD010000055.1, forward strand.
TCAAACATCTGATTGATCACAGTTGCTGAAAGGTTGTTGTACTCTGTGAGTTGATTGATGAGTTCATTGAAATCGGAAGCAAGTTGTTGAATGAACTGTACATCAACAACCAATTTGTACTTCAAATCTTTGTTACCTATAAGACTCAAACGTAGATCATTATACTCTTCTTTTAAGGAAATAGTTGGTCTTTGACGGGGGTCTGATTCTTGTGATACTAGATTAAGAGGCATATTATGTTCTGTTGGTTTTTGGATTGTAGCTTGGAGTAGAACGGGGATAAAGTGGAACTACAGAAACATTTAGTGTGTAACGCCAGACAACCCACCAGAAAAGCAAAAAAAAAAAATACCACTCAATTTAAATTAAGGAGGATCGATTTTGTTTCGCCCAGAAGAGAATAATTCGCACCACAGACAAAAAAAAAAGGAGAACTCTGGTAACCACTTTCGTGTATTGGAGTATAATGTGTTGTTGCCAAAAAGCGATTTTACTTCAGACAACCAACGATCTATTATAAACTAAACTAAATTTTACTTCTCCAAAACTTTTGTGCTTCAGCTGCTGGTTTTCCTTCTTTGATGTCTTGACTAACATGGGTATCAGCATCAACTCGTTTTGGTATGTAATCCAATACACTATTCAATTGTTCATTATCTTGCAACTTGACCACCCCATTCTTGTCAGCAATGATATAATCTGTGGGGTTGATAGTCAACACATCGTGGTCTTCCTTTTCTATGCTTGCAACTTTCACTTTCAACGGCACGTTAATGCCAACAACTTTGACCAACGGGCCAGGGGCACTTGTACCTACTCCATATGACCAGACTGGATAATTCAACTCATTATGTTCATCCAAATCTCTGATTCTACCCAATATTACCGATCCATTCGCCTTACGATATTGAGCTCTAGTAGACATCAATCCTCCATATAAAGCATTATTGACAGTAACGAACGGAGCATTTACAGTTTGTAATTCCAAAGGTAACCCAATAACAACAATTGAATCTTCGGGAACTTGGTCAATGTACGCTTGTTTGACAGCTGGTCTTGGATCTGACTTTGGTGCGTATAATACTGTATATGCCTTTCCAACTGCAGAAGCTTTGTTTAATACTGGAGAACGTATCGTCAAATTTGGGATGAATCCTCCGTTGGCAATTCCATGCTTATTCAAAGAGTCTGAAACATCACAAGGAGTGTATTTGGATAAAATTGAAATGATTTCTTTTGAACTTAAGGATTTGGAAACAGACATTGTTGGGACAATCGATAAAAGAAAGAAATAGATAAGGGATAAAGAAACTTCCAAGTCTATTTCGAAAATCGCAATTCCCAAATTGTGGTACTTTACCTAATTTTTTTTTTTGTGGAGACGGAAGTATGGAACTTGCCTAGCCAATCAAACGACAAAATATCATCACTAATAAATACATATAAATAAACCCATACTATATACAAAAGAGGGACAATAAGTGAGAGATGTGATCTTTGCCTTAGCTAGCTGATGCACATGATTTCCCTGATATTTTTAATCATCCAAACTGATTCTTTTCTTTAACTTGTTGAATTCCTGGTTCGGTATGCTATGGTCACCATCTTCCATTTCGCTGATATCGCGACGTTTCGTTGGTGGTACTTTCTTATGCCCAACTTGATCTTCCTTCACATCATCTTCAAGTACAACAGTAGTGATAGGAAGTCTTATATGTTTGCCCAATTTCTTCAAGAATCCAGGATGCAACTGATAATCTTGAATTATCTGCTCATCACTAACTTTACCATCCTTTATATCTCTTAATATTGCACTTAAAGTTTGTGGATGTATCATGGTATTGTGTACTGATTTCAGTACATCATGTTGTTCCATTTGTTTCTTAACCTGTTGTTCACCAATATCATACAATTTCTTTCTTGATCGTAATTGTCTTAAAGCTATGGCATTTTTATCTCTTAATGGGTTCAACTCAATGGTTTTGATTTGGCTACCTAATTTAGTAACGGAACTTACAAAGTTATTATCATATGTTGATGTTCCTTGTTCATGAGGATCGCCACCATCTTTGCCTTCAGGAACGTAATGAGAAGTTTCGCCTGATTTGAGTTTCTTTTCTAAGAATTTCGGATCGAAACTAGTAGCTGAATCCGGTCTGAATGTAGAAGATGGTGATGGTTGCTGTTGACTGGTTCGTTGTTCTTCCACGGTTTGTTGGTGTTGATGGTGTTCGAACTTATCTTTCAAAGATCGTGGTGGTAATTGCAGTACATTTGGAGTTCTCTTAATATTTGATATAGCACTATCTGAAACCACGTTTGTGAGTTTCCTTCCTCCTTGTTTTGATGCTGCGGAACCCATGACTTGGTGTTGTGGTTGTATAAGAGTCGAATTTTTTATTCTAATGGTTATACATTTTTTTTTTCTTTAGGTGCAAGTGAGTAATGGATTTGACTTCGATGATGATTTTACAATACACACAATTTTCTATAAACAAACAAAAACTAACTAACTAACTAATTCTTATCCTTTTTAGATTTCTTCTTTTCCTTCTTATCTTTCTTTTCTTTCTTATCCTTCTTTTCCTTTTTGTCTTTCTTGTGTTTCTTTTCCTTAACCTCTTCTTCTACAACTTTTTCTTGTGGTTTAGCTTCAATCTTTGATTTCTTCAAAACTTTACCAGAATTAACATCGTCTTCCTCTTCTTCTTCGAATTTATAATCATTTGCTCCATAACCAGTAGGAAAGTGTCTCATTCTTAGTTTCTTTATCTTCTCGACATTTTCTCTAGGCACTACGACCTTGTCGTAATCGATATTTGGGATCTTAACAACTTCATGGATGCTATAAAAATGAGATATCTTTGCATCTATTGGTTTGAATGCACCTTTTTTGGAAGTAAATATAGTATGTTTGTTATTAGTATCATCTTCAATATCTAAATCTTCATCAATTTTGTATGAAACTTTGTTGACTTTGATAGCTTCATTTCCTTTATTCCTCTGAGCCAATGACAAAGTTTTCAAATCTTTCAATGGAAATCCTTTTGGTGTTTTAATTAACCAAACTTCTTTCCCCTTTAAACTTGATGGGAATTTACCTTGCGATGATGATGAGAATTTGTTGAAGTTCTTAGGTGGAGCATATTCTTTGATTTCGTCTTCTCCACTGGACAAATCGGAATCAGAATCATTCACGTATTCACTGGACTTGTAAGATGGTGCCATGTCGTTTATTGTTTTGTATTATGGGTTGGTAGATATCTTCCAATGCTTCTTTGAAATTTAATTATTTTTTTTTTTTTACATTTTTTTTTTTTTTGTTTAATGCGAAGAGATTCATTAGAGAAAAATGTACCTTTAAGTGCTACCAGGTGTATGTTCCATAATCTACAATTACGTTATTATTATCAAACCCTGTTTTTTTATTGTTCTTGAATTCATTCCATGAGAACTTTTTATGGTTTCCCTCTTTGTATATCTGTATCATGGTTTGTTTATTATTCAGTTCTTGTGGTCCAAAAACAAATACTTTCGAATATTTCCTAAAGAATTTGTGCAAATTTGTATCAATTATTGTTTTGTCTAAAATTATGAAACAGCCCATCATTTGATATTGATTGGTGGGAGTAAATATTCGGAATCCACAATAGCGAATCCTTGCGTTTAAAAAAGTAAACAAATGGGGCAGATTAGGATCCCACATTGACTTTGCCCAAGAAATTATCCTGGCACAAAATATTTACTAAAATTAAGTTTCAACCAGGTCTCAAGTTTACACTACATCTATATTCTTCAAGGATGCTAGACTCCCTAGAAAATCTTCTTACTATAAATATAACGTTTCATTCGAATAAATAATTAAAGCTAAAAATGTCTTATAAAGAACTTGCATGTTTAATCAAGTCACTACCTTCAATAATGGTGACCTTATCCTTTAGCTCGCCTTTAACCCCCTTTGCTGCAACGTCAACGGCCACTTTCCCGACATCACTGGCATCAATGGAGTGCAAGAAACGTTGCAAGAAGGTATTCTTTGCCCAACTTCCAACAGTAGATGCAAAGTCATTTCCAAACCCATGAGCCCCTTCACGTTGACCAAGCAATATACCTGGTCTTAAAATAACTGTCTTGTCAAATCCCAAGGCAATTACATCATCCTCTAATTCACCCTTTGTCTTCATGTACAAGAATCTTGAGCCAGAATTTGCACCGATAGAACTGACCAAAACGTAAACTTTGGTGCCGTTTTCCTTTGCAGCTTTGGCAGATTCATAATTTACGCCATAGTCGATTTTTTTGAAATTTTCTGCAGAACCAGCTTTTGCTCGAGTGGTACCAAATGCTGAAATAAAAGCGTCTGTTGGTGCATTGGACTTGATTAGTTCTGGCCAATTGTCGGTATTTGAATCTTCCAAAGACTTGATTTTCTTCGATGGGTCAGTGAAATTTGGGCTCCTTCTTGTTATAGTAAGAATAGAGCTAAAAGCTGACGAAGATTCAGCAAACTTGACAATTTGTGAACCTACCAATCCTGTCGAACCTAATATAAAAGTACTCATTGTGGTGTTTATTTTGTGTGTTTGTAATTGTAGCTTTCAGCTAATAAAATGAAGATGGGGAAGGAGAAGGGGATTCAAGAATTGCTCTTTTTATAGGTGGAAAAATATCCCGCGAAAGTAAAACTGTGGGTGATAAATCCAGGTGCGGCAGAGAATTTTTTGTATCCTATTTCGTTCCTTCCGTCATGCGATGATTCTTGTGATCCGTTACCCGATGTCCCTATGTTCGAATTCACACGCACATTTCCCTACTATCAACAATATTATATCTAGATATTTACGACACTGGGACAAGAATTATATTAGACCACTTTTGGTTACCACAATCATATGTAATATGATTGGATGGATTACTAGAACTATGTTTGGAATTATAATAATAATATAACTATAAATAAAGGTAGAATTACCTTCCAGGTCTACAAAGGAATAATAATAGAAGAATAACAACGAACTCAACTTTAGTATTAACTACCGTCATATACTTTACAGTCTATACGTAATATTATACCAACACCCACTATAGTCAGTTGTCTACTATTTGGGTCCATTTACACTACCTTCATTTCATTCGTAAACTCTCTAGTCGTTCTACTTCCCAAAGTAGAGAACTCCAGTTCACCCTATTGTTTGAGTGTGACCTCTGATCACGTGATATAGACATAGTTGACTAATATTTGAGCGTTGTTCTTTCCTATTTAGCTATTAGTTATTGAAAGGAGGTTTCTTTTCTCTGCCAACACCTGCCACCCATTTTAAGTGGGAAGGAAGAAGACAAGATTTCGATAAGAACTAAATAAAAAAAAAAGAAAAGAAAAGGGAAACGCGTACATTAGCAGACCAAGAGGGTTCATATACTGAAACAGTATGATTTCATAAGCAATTAAGGACAAGTCACCTATCCAATGCCAATATTATGGTAGTTAACTGGAGGTCCCTGAATTTGACATATTGGTCACGGTTTTTTCTTTAAATAAAAATGAGTATTTCTCGTAAATCATAACCAGATTAGCAGTAACAATCACAGGAATAATTCTCGTAAATCATAAACAGATTAGCACTAACCATGACAGGAATAGTTTTGTTCTTCGGTGTTGTATATTTTTTAATACACTAACTATTTCTTCATCCATAGGTATAAAATTGAAGTTAAGTTACCGGATTATTTTGATTTTTAAACGTTTAAAACCACACACACAAACTCAGTCATGGACACATTACCAACTTATAAAGAAGCCCTATTACCAGCTTATGAATCAAATACGGAAGCAGAATTCGAGTTTCAGAATTTTCGAAGTTACCGTTACTCAAACTTAGCAAGAGACGAAGAGGTTAAATCCAAGCATTTACAATCCCCACAATTTATGCCAACCATCATGGAAGCATATGCACATTTGAAGTTATTGCAAGCTTTTGGTGATTTGAAAAAGGCTGTAGTGTCGGAAAACAATTCTCAAAAAGAAAATGATAAGAGATGGGAAGTATTTGTTACAGTTGCAGTCAGGAGATTTATTGTCTTCATTTCAGCTTTGAAGTTACATGCCTCAAAGTTGCCTAGTGAACTGAGAGAAGTTGAAGCAACTACAGATAGCAGAAGCCAAGAGTTTACGAAAATGGCCAATCAGTTGGTTCCTCCGTTGGATGTCCTCATGGTTTGGCACTCCTTTATTTTGAATCCCATGACATTTTACGATGTCTTTGTGAGAAATGATATGTATTATTTCATTAACTACCCATTCCCCTTTCACGTATTGGATATGTATCTTGATGATACTTTGTCTTATGATTATTTGGTCCCCGATGAATTGAAAAAGAATTATTCAGCATTTTTGAGAGAGTTTACTGGCAATAGTGAAGATTCAGACTATGATATAGATTTATCTTCTTTCCAAAATCAAACTGTTGAAGTATATTGTCCATACACTGGAAAAGCAATAACCAAGGGTGTTCCTATCACTACAAGTGAAAATACTGGTTTTACTGATGATAATTTTTTAACAACCAATTTTATGTTCACGTATAGGAATCTCAGCTCCCAAATTATTGGTCCGAAGAATATTACCCGGGATGAGTTACAGAAGATGATGCTAGACTACGATATGCAGAGTACCAGGAATTTGGAAGGGTCATTCAAGTTTTACTCCAGGATGATGACCAAACCAATGTACCACGAGAGAAACCCTTCAAACATCAGTAATGGGATTTCGGATGCTGTAATTAGATCGATTAATGCATCCAAGCAATCAGTAACTCTGAAAAATGATCCTGTGGACTTATCTCTTCAACTGATATTAAAGGAAGTGGGATCTAGGAACTCTAATCGCGCTCAGGCTCAAAAGTTAATCCTCAGGGGATATTTACAGTTCAATCCTATTACGCTTACCGTACCAAATGGTGTTCAATTTGGTGAAGACTTGGTTGCTTGTGTTATTCGTCAAGGGAGTTTTGTTGAGAAAATGAACAATCTCAATTGGTTACATTATTCATTGTTGGAAGAAGGTTTGTCGGAGGCATTGACGAGATATGAGAGGTTTTTTGCACTTTTAACAGACAAGCTGTTGAAGCAAATGTTAGTCCCAACACTTGACATTGATTTGATGTGGCATACCCATCAATTAATGTTGTATGGGTATATTAGAGATTGCAAATATAGTCCATGTCAGAGAGTTATTGACCATAACGACAAGGTTGGAGAGGAGATATTGGATAATGGGTTTGTTTTTACTTCGAAATTGTACAAATCAAAGTTCAACGAAGAATATTCTATTTGCTTTTGTCAGTACTGTATTTCGAAACGCAATACCCTAAGAAATCGATTAAGCAGCGCTTTCAACTGTCTGAGGAAATTAAAAGCTCAACGACGCAACATTTCGTCCAATCCGTTGTTCTCGAATGAAGGTGAAAGTTTTACACATGTTAGTGATCATTGTTCTGTACCAGAATTGTTTTCATGCGCGGGTTTGGCTGGAGGTTGTGTCACTATAGCCCTGTGTACAGGTGCTAGTAATAACGTTAACTCAGTATATTATCTTGGCGGAGGTGAAGGTTCTGGACATTGTCAAGTTGCTGCTGGATGTGCAGGTGATGGCGGTGGTCATAGCGGTGGTGGTAGTGGTAGCGGTGACAGTAGTGGTGGTGGTAGTAGTGGTGGTGGTAGCAGTAGTGGTGGTGGTGATAGTAGTGGTGGTGGTGGTAGCAGTAGTGGTGGTGATAGTAGTGGTGGTGGTGGTAGCAGTAGTGGTGGTGGGGGATGCGGTGGTTGCGGTGGTGGTTGCGGCGGTGGCGGTGGTTGCGGTAGCGGATGATGTTGATCGTATTATTGCCTCTATAACAGTTTGATTTTCTTTTATATTTTTGTTGTAATCCGATGTTGTTAACATAATATGGTGTTTTTGTAATTTTGCACACTTTAGACATCCTTTACTTGTGGACCTATTTCTTTTTATCTTACTTGATAAGCGCCGAAATAAATTTATGAATATTCAATTATCTATTGATTCTAATCAACTATAGAATGTTGGTGTTGGTGACTGTGACAACATCCTGTTAACATATCTCATATTGAGATTACACGCAAAGTATACCCACTGTTCACCCTTAAAAAGCATTCAACGTAAACAAAGAAAGAAAAGACCAATGGGGGTGCTGAAATAGGTTATGTTGGTGTGTCTTAATAGACAATAACCATCAACACCAATTCTCCGTCCATTGTTTGGTAAATATTGTGTGTTCTTATTTTGTGCAGCGGGAAGTACATTTATCCCACACAAAATCAACTCGCAGAAACTGTTCTCCTGTTTCCGAATTGGAAAAAAAAAATGTACTTTAGCTTTCACTTGGCATCGGAAAATTATAGAACCCCTTTTTGTTACATCCCCATGCCTCAGAAGAAAAGAAACATCTAACAGTTATTTGCAACTGATTGGTTCACCCACTTTGTACAAAATTACTAAACGAAACCTCATTCGGCAAAAGAAGTCTCAGAAGTGGCGTCTAGAACCAATCACTTCCCACATAGATGAGTTTAAGACGTCAGGCATGCGTTATTACACACTTGCATATGCACAGACGTGGAATGTTAACTTAAACTTGAATCGTACAATAGAAACAAAATGACAATTAATGAATTTGTTTTTTTTTTTTAAACCAAACGGCATCACCGTATCGTATCTTCTATAATTATTACTGGATGGCTTACTTTTGTTCAATTTTGTAAAAAAAAAAAAAAACTTTGTCTGAAATTCTTCTTGATATATCACTTCAATTCCGACCAGTTCATTTATATAAGCTTCTATTCTTGAATATGTCGAAAGTAGAAGAAGATGAAGATTTCTACTTCAGTGAAACTGCTCCTGCTAATCAACAACCAGTGAATCTTTCCAATCTTGATTTTGTGTCAGTATTACATCATTCTAGATTGGAAAATTTTCAAAGTTATCGGTATACTGAGGACCCAAGTGATTCTGAATTGGACCTTTCTCATGTCACTGCTCCTCAATTCCTTCCTACTATACCGGAAGCAATCGTTCATCTCAAACTTCTAAGAGCATTTGGGGTATTGAAGAAAAAAATCGTTGGAGATTCAGATGCTGCACCCAATGAATATTCCGTGAAAAAATGGCAGACTTATGTAACCAATGCTGCTAGAAGGTTTGTCTTGTTCTTATCAGCATTGAAAACTATTGATGTTGGGGAATTCGGAAACGAAGAGAAGGAAGTGTTTGATCATGGCACGAAGAAGCATGATAAATTTATTGCCATAATGAATAGCTTAATGCCTCCATTGGATGTGGTGATGGTGTGGCATGCATTCTTGTTGAACCCCTATTCATTTTATGACGTGGCTATAAAGAATAAAATATTTCATATTGCAAATTTCCCGTTACCATTGCATAAGTTAGATCAGTTTATTGATGACACAACTTTTGAATTCCATGCCCCTCAAGAGTATCAACAGAACTATATAAGTATTTTGGAACGGTTCACCAGTGATCCCCAAGATTTAATCTATGATAACACTAAGGCGTCAATGTATGAACATTTAGTTACTTTATTTTGCCCAATATGTAAAGAACCAATTACCGACCCACTACCAATTGCTAATGATTCAAACACGGGATTTGCAGATAAGGAATTTAAGGCACCCAATATTGGTCACAACAATACCAAATGTTACCATGGAATTACAGAAATGTTCACCCATGATGAACTACGAAAATTGCAATTGAAACATGATATTTCCGATTTCACTCCATTGCAAGGAACATACAAGTACTTCACCCATGTGATTTGTAATCCGCGATTCAAGAACAGAAAGGGATTGTTGATTAGTTTTGATGTTGCCCGTGCAGTTGAAGAAAGTTGGGACGATTCCAAAACCCTTGGTGAAATACTAAAGTCAATCAAAGCCAAGCATCTTCGACAGTTGACTAGACAAAGAATACTACTTAGAAACTACTTAGGGTTTAATATGATTAGTATGTCTGTACGTGGAGGGATTGAGGTTGGTGAGGATCTAGTAGGATGTGTTTTACGTCAAGAAAGGTTTGTTGAGAAGATGAACAAAATAGACTGGTTGCATTCACCCTTGATATACAACAGTTTGGTGGAATCTGCTTTAAGATATGGCAGATTCTTTGACATGCTAACTAATGTGGAAACCATGAAACAAATATTGGTACCCACGTTGGATATTGATTTGATGTGGCATACTCACCAACTTTGTATGTATGGTTATTTCCGTGATTGTCGGGGTTCGGCTATTCACAGTGTCATTGATCATGACGACAAGATAGATGAAGGAAGGTTGGATGATGGCTTTTCATCGACGTCGAAATTGTACAAGGAAAGGTACAAGGAGAACTACTCCATCTGTTTCTGCTTATATTGTACTTCTAAAAGAACTGATAGTTTGAGCAAGATCACCAAATTCTTCAAGACAAAGAAGAAAAATAGACTAGAAGAAGAAGCTACAAGATCGCATCCGTTATACGAAGGTCAACTTTCGCATGTGAGCGCCCATAATTCGATCATGCTTCCAACAGATACTGCCAAATCGAGAAGAGACAAGAAATCCGTTGTATGGTCCGACAACACATATATGATGTATTCATATCCTTTCATATTTGTTGTGCCACCAGTTGCTCCAATTGAGCATACAACTTTTTACGGTAATGGGTTGTGTAGTTCCGTCAATACTCTGTGTGCTAGTGTGGCTGGAACTTGTTGTAATATGGGAACCTGTTCCTCCAATGGTGGTGCAGCGTGCGTTGGAACCAATTTAACCATTGGGTCTTGTGGGAATGCAACTATTGGTGGCACTGTATTTGAGATTGGAGGTGTTTGTGGGGCAAACAATTCCAACTGTGCTGCTAATGGAGGTGGAGGAGGTGCTGGATGTGGTAGTGGTGGTTGTTCCAATACAACTAATTTTTAGCATTTAAATGTAAATATTAGACTTGTATAATTAATGACAATAGATTAAAATTATATAAAGATTATTCAAATTTCTATGTAGAATCTGGGTCGCAACTTGATATTTGTAACGTGTGTCGCGCTGGTGGATGCGTTCTCCGTCCACACATAACAACGCGGGATAATTTTTGGTGATCATTTCTTTTTCAAACTTACTTTTTTGTTTGTTTATATCCAAAATCAAAACAACATGCCTCCAAGAAAGAAAACTCCTATTGTCACCGAACAAGATTTAGTGAACGTTAATAACGAAGAGCTCGTAGATATCATCAACAACAGTATCAATACAAAGCAAGATGAGTTGTTTTCCAAATATAAATCAAAGGTGGAATCGCAACTAGAAGAAGATCATGAATTGATCGAAAGTTTACAATTGGAATTACAAGAAAAAACATCCCGAATAGAATCATTGCTTGAAGAGATCTCGGAATTGAAAAACGACTCAGCAGTAGAATTTGCGTCACCTATACGAAAGAAGAATGTGGGAAGGTTGAATCAAGAAGAATTGGCAAAGGAAAGAGAACATATTCTGTTTACTTTGGACATGATTGAATTGTTGACTGGAGTGAAAGTGGTTGACTTTGAGTCTGGTGAAGAGGGATATGTGTTTGACATCAAGCAATCATCCATGAAACAGGAGTTAGTCATTCACTATCAATTGGTATTGAGTCATAAACGTGAGATCAACTACTTTCCAACATTTCTAGATGCTTTGGAAGGTGAAGAAGTAGAAGAGTATGAGAATGCAAAACAGTTGCAGAAGTTATTGCCAGAATATTTATGTGAGAATTTATCGTTTCCATTTGATACCTTGGCACAGTTTTACGGGAAAGTGAATAGGGCATTGAATAAAAAATAATAAAAAAAAGTTGTGTCTATTGTTCTATAACGTATTTGTCATCTACTTTGGTGATTTTCAAACTCTTTAAAATTTCTTTAAGCTTTTTGGAATCGTCTTTAGATGCTTTTTTGAGGACTTTGTAAAGGTTTTGGGTACCGGAGACGCTCTTAAATGGAGATTCCTTTTGAGATTTGGATGATTCCTTTGCTGGTTTAGAAGATTCTTTTGCAGGTTTGGTAGATTCCTTTGGTGATTCTTTAGGTTGTTCTTTAGGTTGTTCCTTAGGCTTTTGTTGTTGTTGTTGTTGTTGCTTTGGTTGTTTCTTCTTATATAAACTCTTTTCATATTTTTCAGCTTCTGATATACAACTGGTGTGTTTTCTGTATTCGGTTCCATCAAAAGTGGTTGAACAATCTATGCATGTGAAGTAAGCTCCGTAACATCTTTGAGTATGTTGATCTAATTTCTTTTTGATAATAGTGTCATTACAGACTTCACAGGAGAAGGAAACCATGGCTGGAGTGTATTTTATATGTGATAAAGAATTGACTATTATTTTTTTTTTTTTCAAGCGATGAGTATTTATGTCAATGTGATACTCCACGTATAAACTTGGAATAATTTTTCTATTATTCATTACAGTTCACAACTTACAAAACTACGCAAACTTATAGAATTAATGCACGAATATGATTTCAAGAACATTTAAATATTACTTCAAGAGGTGTTCGTTGCTGGCTCTGACTTGACCGAAGTGACAAACGAATCCTGAAAGTTTACGTCAACAGGTCTAATTCGTGAGGAACCTCAAACTCAGGCTTAAACCGAACAACACAGAATCGACTTGCGGGTTAGAACCTACTCGTCTTAGAATCAAACTGTCATCAAGAATATAAGCAATGATTCATACTTTGTAATATGACGACCAAATAGTGCTTCAATGTAGATTGGTTTTACGACGGGGTTGCTGACCATCTGGGAAACTGGATCTGACATAGAAATATATGTCCTCCACTGGTCAACATCAAATAGCCACATGTTGCACCACCTACTAATATCTCCATTGCTGTCGTTATTGACGAATTAATCGTCAAATTGTAAAATCTGTATGCTTTGTTTTACTTTCGTGCGTCTTGTTTGGTTGTCTAGAAACGTTGCATATTTTGTGTAACTCTCATATCCAACTGTGTACCTATTTTTATTCTAATTATTTTTTCTGTTTTTTTTCTTTTGTCTTTTTATCTCGTTGATTTCAACCACATACACTACACTCATTTCAACAGCCCATTTCCTTGTAAGATCAATCCTTTCCCGAGACACTCTTCGAACAATATCACCAATGACTGATGTCTCGCCTTCTACCACCAAAGTCAATGACTTCCTATCCAGTCTATCACAACTCTCACAGGAACGTTTGCGTGAGGATCAAGAACGACAAAGAAGACTACAACGAAACATTGATGAATTACAACTGCGACTGAACAGCACTTCACCTGTCAAATCAATATCCGTCACCCTGAACATGAGTGCGTCAATGCTGAAATCACACTATGGATACTCTGTTCCTGATTTGAAGTTCAACAGAAGCAAAATCTCCGAGGAAGTGCGTGTTGACATTGACATTGACGTTGAGGAGGAAGGTCCAAAATTGCCTAAACGACCAGCCAAATTTGACACAGATGATAAAGCCCCTCCACCGTTGCCAAGGAGAAAGTACAAAGACCTGAAGCAGGAAGAGCAGGATCAGGACACCCCACCAGCATTACCTACAAGAAAGAAGAATGAAACTGAAACGGAAGAACTTCATTTATTGAACCCAGTGCCCAGAAAGTCATCATTCCCACTCCCTAAATCTACCCAACCCCCTTCGAAACCAGCCAAGCCTGTTCCTGTAAAGCCTGACTTCAAAATGGATAGACCAAAAGCGGGACAACATCGGCCGTTCAGGGATATTGAAAATATGATCAAATCTGAGGGTAAAGACCACACCAGCAATAGTGTCACTAAGAAAGCAGCAGCCCTTCATCCACCACGTCCACCAAAGAAAGTACAAGAACCAGATTTCGCAGCAGTAGTACAATCACCACCACTACCTGCTAAACCTGTCAAGTCAGATTGGCTCACGTCGTTGGCATCGGCCAAAACCACCACGTTCACACCGCAATCACCCGAATCCAAGAAAGGAAGCAAGTCACCTGTGTTGGTCAAGCCACGAGCCAAAGAAGTTGCCCGTGAAGAGGAAGAAGCAGAGTTTATACTAAAGTTCAAGGAACTAAAACCACCAAAGAAACCTGTGTTTGGGGCATCCCGTCCCGTAGCTGCCAAATCAACTCCGGAATTACCACTTGCCAAGCCAAAACCAATAGAAAAACCCTTGAAGCCAGTGGCGTTGACGACAGAAAAGAAAGACCTCAACAATACCAAGTCATTTGAGACCAAGGAGGAGGCAGAGTTCAAGTCGAAGTTTGCAAAACTCAAAACAAGACCTATACCACCGAAGAAACCAAAGACATTGTCGTCATTCAGTGAACCACCGCCAGAGTTCCAGACCAAGTTTAACAAAATCGCAGCCAAGTCACCACAGAAACTCCAGAGACCAGCAACAACGGGTTCTTTGGGAAGCTATAAGGAGAGAGACACGGCTGAGTTGCGCTCGCAATTGGAAAGACTTGTGAGTGCCAGGAACAAGGGTGGTGCTGGTGCTGGCCCTCCAACTGCCTCTGTGTCTACGTCTGTGTCTACGTCTTCAGTATCAACAAGAGTACAACCTGAAGGTGTCAAAGAACTGACTATTAAGAGAGCAGACACTTGGAGTAGTGGAGAGAAACTAGTGCATCCTACAAAGGCAAGAACTAAGGGACCGAAGAGAAGACTACCAAAGACAATAGGGAAAGCCAATGAAGCAGCAGTGAAGCCAGTAAAACAAGACAAACAACTGGATGAACAGATGATCCCTGAATTGAAGATCACAAAGAAAGTGGGTCCACCAATCAACAAACATACCAAACCTAAAGAAGTTGGCGAGTTGAAACCAAGCAGAATTGTAAGTGGTGATTTCTTTATATAGGTTGGAAATAAGATGTCATGTTTATTGAAATATATTTTTTTAGTTCTTGCAAATTACTGTAAGGGGGTAATTTTTGCTGGGAAATATGGACAAAGTTCTTTAGAAAAAACATTCAAAGTTTCATTTGATTTTAAAAATATACATATAGAAAGTAGCTGCAAATTCTCTTTACCACATGGTAACGCTTTGACTAAAGAGAAATTGCTATTTCTTTGATGGTGGTGCCTTGCGGTTTTAACAATAGATCTTAATCCGAACAATTTGCAGCCTACAAATTTTGCGAATGATGAAGAGAGAAAATCGGTTATTGAAGGCAGAAATGAGAATGGGGAATATGGCCATCAGCCATTGTGATCGAGAGAAGCAAAAAAAA
>JANIWD010000056.1:0-89065 GCA_030557875.1 Candida neerlandica
GATGTAGCGTGTTCTAGAAAAGCACGTCACGCAAGCACGTCACGCAAATATTTCTACGTCACGCTCCTAACAAAAATGTTAGTGCACGTCGCGCAAAACACCCATATCGCTTTATATGGTCATGATCTCAGCTGCCAATGCATACAAATACCCAGCACCCGCAGAACATCTAACTTCTCTAATAGGAACAGTAAACCCAACAGGAACCCCCTTCAATGCTGGGTCATGAGATAACGAGTATTGTGTTTTGGCAATACATATTGGCAACTTGTCATATCCTTGCTTAG
The DNA here is from genome assembly GCA_030557875.1 of Candida neerlandica. Taxonomy (NCBI): domain Eukaryota; kingdom Fungi; phylum Ascomycota; class Pichiomycetes; order Serinales; family Debaryomycetaceae; genus Candida; species Candida neerlandica. The sequence continues at coordinate 288 of JANIWD010000056.1, forward strand.
TGTAGGTTTCAATTTGTTGTTTGGCCAATGGTGATAACTCAATTCCAGCAGCTCCATACATCTTGGTGGTAATAGCTGTCAACTTATTTTCAACACTATCGTTCACATCATAAAGGTACTTTTGTTGTTCCAATGGCGCCAACTTCACAGCTTCAACAACAGACTTAGCAAGTTCTAATGCACCAGCACCTCCTTTGGCCCAGTGGTTCGAAGGAACAGCAAAATCAGCTCCGGCCTTCAATGCTTGTTCTTGAATCAATTGAATCTCAGCTGCAGTATCGGTCTCAAATTGATTAATGGCAACAACAACAGGAACATTATACTCCTTGATGTTGGCAATTTGTTTGGCCAAATTGGCACATCCCTTTTCAAGGAACTCAAGGTTTTCGCTGACATATTCCTCTGGCAATGGTTGTCCTGGTTTAACATCGGTAGCACCTCCGTGCAATTTTAATGCTCTAGATGTGGCAACCAACACAACAGTATCTGGTTTCAATCCGGAAGTTCTACACTTGATGTTGAAAAATCTTTCACCTCCCATGGTAAAGTCAAATCCAGCTTCGGTAACAACAAATCCTTTTGTACCTGCATTGGTTGGGTTCGATGGCGATGTCAATTTAAGAGCCAACTTATCGGCAATAACAGATGAAGCTCCAATAGAAATATTGGCAAATGGTCCAGCATGAACAAAAACAGGGGTACCTTCAAGTGTTTGCATCAAGTTTGGCTTAATGGCATCATCAATGTTACGGAACCCTTACTCTACTATTGACAATTGCCTGAGATGGGCTGTTCAAGTTATTCCTATGAACAACCAGTAGCTTGTCAGGTTATATTCTGGGTATATAAATAGACTTGGTTTTTCCTAGTCTAATCTACTTGTGTTAGTTTTTCTTAACTAACGGTTAATTATCTACAAATAAGATATTCTAAATAAGTCATGAATCTTGCAACGGATATCGCTACTGATTCCATTTTTTCTACAGTCAGAAGTCGTGTGCAAATGACCAATGATGACCAGGTGGTTTCACAAATAATCATACGATAGCGAGAACAGTTGTACAATATAAATAGGAGGAAGATCGCTCAAATGTAAAATTATTCAACTATGTCTATTTCTCGTGATTAGATTTTTATCTAACGAATAGAACAGGGGAGTTATAATTACTTTGTTGCGTAGGCGTGATGGAAATTAATCCACAAACCTCTGAACGAGACCATCACTTCTCTTTATATCTACTAACATTCTTTCCTTCTAGCTATATATCCTTATAATATATGTTATTACTTGTGTTATTTTATCCATACTCAATATAATGTTTACTCTGTTATGATCAGTCGATTTTTTTTCGAGATACTCTGATGATCCCAATATGATTTCAACTACTATTGACTTCGTGTATTATGTATATATCCTTTTCTCTCTACTCTACAACTGATAATATCATGGTCTAATCATATAATCCCCACTACCACCAACCCTTCATCCCACATTCTATCTTTTGATGGCAATTTTTTATGTGCGCACACTTTAAATAAATTGAATCGAAAAAAAAAAAAAAAAATACACCACTTGCCCCCTATCACATCAATCTTGCCGCCTCCAACAATGGCTGTCGACCGTCAAACAATAATATTTTTCATTCTCATGTTCGTTCTAATGTCATTGCCTTCGGGTAATGACCAGGTACATTCAGATAAGGATAGACGAGCGTTGGAAATGTATGAAAATCTGATAACCAATGCCCTGGGTGTGCTACATCTGTCGACATATGGCAGTGGGTATGGCAACTTGACAGGATTCCAGTTGTCATACGAAGATCACCTTGAAGGGAAGAGTGCAGCCGATTGGCCATTACACAAATACAACGATGCCAATCCATGGAAAGAAGATCAAAGGGATTCCATTTTGCCAAACGAAATAAGTGAACGAGTTCGCAAATTCTGGGGGATACATGGCGTTGATGATCGTGCATATTTGTTGAATGTATCAGGGAGAGCCCAAGGGGAGTTTAAACAAGAATCCAGTGATGTGAAACCTGTGAATTTGACTATACCTGAATATTTGGATGATTATTACAATTCCCGAGAGAACGACCCATTTGCCAGTGAAGAACCCAGTGTGAGGAAACCAAATAAAGAAGTCACTGAAATCCCAGAAGGGGTTGTTTCAATATCATTGACTGGCACACAGTATAACTACAAGGAGCCCAAGCTAAGGGATACGGTGGATAAAATAGACAATGCAGTTGTTGTGAAATTGGAGATTTCCATGAAGGATAAGCCTGAAAAGGAACAACGTGATGTTGAATTGAGAGGAGTGTATTTTCAGGATACTGGATCGTTGATTGCAGTTACGAATTCTGCTAAATTTTATGGGGAATATGGATTACCACACATGGCCATGAGTGATGAGAATTTTGAAATCGCCAAAGTGTTGATGGGACAACGCGGGAACATTACCAAGGATGATGTGACAATAGACACGATGAATGAACAAATAGAAACTGCGTATACCCAATGTGAGTTTGTGGCGTTTGTCCAATTGAAGAAAACAGAGTATTCCAAGGAGGAGTTGCAGTATATTGATGAAGAGATGATGAATCCCACAGGCAAACCGATTCCCAAGAAAATTCCAAAGCTTGAAGTATCAAAGATGTTGATGTACAGTCCTGATTGTGGGATGGTCATTTCCAGCGATGATGCAGCAGGTGACATATCCGAAGTACTGAGATTAAAGTTCAGAAATGAATTAATTGGGGTGTTGGTGTTGGTAATACTTGACTTGGTGTTGATTATAAGGGAGATGAATTATGTTAGTACTCCTGGTGCTTTAAACAAGTTGTCAAGATACAGTTTGGTGTTGCTTGCCTTTGGAAACGCATCCTTGGGGTTGTTCTCCTTGTTGATGATGCAATTGATTAACAACAACTTATTAACCATTGGTATCACCTCGATATGCTTTTTAAGTACAGGGATATTTTTGTCAAGATTTATTGTCAGTGTCATAGGAAGTCAAGTGAATGAAAGAGCTGCCAGTTTGGTGGATATGATACGTGGGTCAAATGAGCCTATATTACCAATGACAAGACCTCCTCCTCCTGCTGCTGCTGCTCAACAAGACAATCCTCCACCTGCAGAAAGCACAAACAACGTCATGGCAGTGATATTCATCTTCAGTATTGTTTTTATGTTTACCACTGTGGCCAGTCTTCAATGGCGAACTCAAATCAGGTTCTATTACAACATTATGGCTGTGGTGTTGCTCAACAGTGCATGGGTTTTCCAAATTGGAAGAAATTTCATCAAAAACAACCGAAGGTCGTTGTCATGGGAATTTATACTATCAGAAAGTGTGGTTAGGGGGTTCGGAGTCTGGTGGTGGTGTTGGTTCAAGGACGAGCCCGATTGGCTGTTGGTGGTAATAACAAGTGTTTGGCTTGCAGTGCAATTGACAATACTTGCAGTGCAGCAATACAACCCAAGATTGTGGATATCAACCAAATTCTTGCCCGAATCGTATAATTACTTCCGTCAATTTGAACAAACAGATACTACGTGCTCTATCTGTTTGGCGGATATTGACAGTTCAAAGAGAAAAGAGTTTATGGTTACGCCATGTGATCATGTTTTCCATACAAGATGTCTTGAAAGCTGGATGCAATTCAAGCTACAATGTCCAACGTGTAGATCTAGTTTACCTCCACTTTAAGACTAGATTATATATATTAACTATATATTTGTGCATCTGTAATTTTTAAATCTCCATTAGCAAAATCATAGCTCTTGCCAAATGTTCCGCTAAGGTTGACGGTTTCGTAAATGACTTTAGCAACATCTGCTCTCGTAACTGTGCCAATTGGGTCATCTTTTGCCACGAATCTGATTTTCCCAGTTGCAGGATCATCTGTCAAAACCGTTGGTTTTAAAATCGTATAATCCAACTTTTCACTGAACTCGTTAATCAAAATCCTGTCTGCATAGTGCTTTGCAATGTAATAGTTTCTGATTCCCGATTTAGCGCCAAATTCACGGTCATCAGCATGGATAGCACTAATGATAATGAAACGTCTGACATTGGCTTCCACTGCAGCTTCAAATGTCTTCACTGCAGCGTCCAAATCAACTTGCAAGAGATCTTTCCCAGCAGATCCCACAGTGAACACCACTGCATCGTGGCCCTTTATTTCAGAAGCAATTTCAGAAACGGAGGAATCGTGGAGAGTGAATTTCGATGTGGTTATCTTGGCAGAATCAGAAGCAATGCTGGCAATGGTGTGTGCCTGGGAGTCATTTCTAACAATCGCAGTAGCTTTGAAGGATGAAGTATTTGATGCAATCAATTGAATCAATTGCTGACCTATTTTGCCATGGGCACCAAAAACAATGATATTGGACATTGGTGTGAAAGTAAGGGGTGAAAGAGAGAAAATACGGAGAACCAAAAAAAAAAAAAAAATTATTATAAACTGGTGATATTGTACAACGGTTGTCACACTACTGTTACAAAGAATAAAGGGGTAAATAATAGAACCTCGGAAAATTGAATGGATCATTCAACGGGGATCGAGATTTGGTAAGGGGATATTGGGAGAGAGAACGGGAATCTTGTAAGGTTTTATAGATTTTGTTGGAAAAATTGACTAAAAATTTGAACAAAAAGTTGTATTGAATGGCAAAATTCTAGTTTTGAGAATATAGTCATTTGTCATGGTAGTCTTATATTGTATTGCACTAGTCTTAGCTTAGCCTCTTATAGTGTTCTGTTTATCTATTTCATATCATGAATATAACCAACTTAGTAGGCATTGTATCACCGAACATCAGTATATAAAGCAATATATTCCGTCCAATCACAATCTGTATTTACTTAGTTTAGAAACCAGTCTTTAATTTTATAGATTCAACTACTCATTTGATCATTGTTCTACATTCTTCCTACTTCCTCACCTCCTGAAACGCATTTTTTCTCAGTCCAACAAGAGAGGCCCCGTAGTTTAGAGGTTATAATGCTGCGATCACAAGTTCATTGTAAACGCAGAGGTCGCGAGTTCGATCCTCGCCGGAGTCACTTTTTTGCCACAACAAAACCTACCACACTTTATTTTTTTTGTATTTATCTTTAACGCTTTCTTTTTTGAATGTTCCATTATTGATATATATTACTCTATACACTAATCATCATCATCTTCACTATCGCTTTCGCTATCACTTCCACTTTCACTTTCACTTCCATGACTAGCACTCTCCTCATCATCATCCTCTTCTTCTCCATTCACATCTGACCATTCGATGTAATTCTCACCAACAATCTTCTTACTATTTGGCAACACCAACGGATCAAAGGGGAAGTACGCTTCCAAGTCCAAGAATTCTTGCTTTTGCTTGAAATTGCCTACTGCCGAGGGCATCACTGCCTGTCCATTTGTCTGCAACATTCTTTCCCTCTTGTTGTGCTCAATCACCGAATAACAGTAGCACACATTCAACTTGGTGGCTAATTTGGCAAAAATAAACACAACAGTCTCGTCACAAAACTTCAATGGGTTAAACTTTGTGAGGATTGCTCTTTGGAAAAACTTATCCAAGTCACATTCCCATGTGGCTGTGATGAGCGATTCATGACGGAAACAGAAAATATACAACAATGCTTGGAATGCAACGTAAAACAACTTGAACCTTTCCATACCTCCAGTTTGCTGGTTGTCATTACTCCCATCCACCTCTTGCTCTCTTTCAAGAATATACTTGTTCAACCACCCAACCAAATAGCTTACAATAAACACCACTTGATGACGTGAAAGGTTCTTGGCTCTGGCAATGTATGACGATAAATACTGCATTGCCTTTAATCTCTTTTCCAATATTTCACTTGGGTTGAATGCAACATCAATCAATAAAACCAAATATGAATCTGCCAATTCCGGCTGGTACTGGGTGATGTGGAACAAAATAAACTGAATCAGTTTTGTGAAATGCGTTGGTAGGATATGACTCTTGAAAAGCGAGTTAATCGTGTTAAACAAATTCACCCCATTACCATTGTTCAATTCATCTATGGAAAACGAGTCAGAAGTACTATTCAACAATAAACATATAATACTATCAAGTTTGGCCAGAAGGGATTTAATACTGGTAGTTGTGTTGGCCACCCACTCAACTTGCCCTTCCATGTCTTCACCCTCATCATCTGATTCTTCTTGGTCTTCCTCCTCCTCCTCGTCATCATCATCATCTTCGTCGTCCGATCCTTCCAACAACTCTTCATCATCCTCTTTGCCATTAATCAATTCTTCAATCTCTTCATCTTCCAAATCATCCAACTCGTTCTGCAATTCAACATCCAATTTGATACTGCATTCAAATATCAATTGCCATATACTAAATTGCAATTCGGGACAATATTTCACTATCCTGACGAGATTTTGTGCATAATTTGTTAACTCGTTTGTGCTTGATGAGATGTGGTGGGGGAAATGCTTTTGTAATGTCTGTGGGATGGTATTTATCGATGTAGGTATGTACTTCATGATCTTGATCAACACTTCGTGATGACAGTCCACCTCTTGCTTGTCAAACTCCCTTATCAATTTATTCATAACTTCATGCAAATATTTAGGCATCGTGGATACTAGCGCCACGAGGAAATGTGAATACAACTCCACAAAAGTAGAGTATCCTTCATGACCCTTGACATCCAACCATCGGTATCCAAGAATGGCAATGATCATATTATGACATGGCTTGTTATCCAAACGCGATGTATTTGATACAAGTCCTCGAAGAACAATAGAAAAGTGGGATACCGTTATGGCATCTGGATTGCCTATGGGAAGACTGATCTTATCAGTGATAGTATTGATTTGTAACGGATCATCCTAAATATAATAGTTAGTATACGGTGATAAATACATTCTTAATACGTGAAAAATTAAAAAAGCCATACCTTTTCCAAGGACACCAATGCAGATTTCACATATGAAGAATACATTTTCTCAGAAAACTCATCATCACTCATCGTATTCTGTTTCTTATTAGGGATGTCAGTACTATCAATCGTTCTTTTTCGAGTTATTGGATCATGTAGGGACATTGTAGCAATCCTTAATGAGATGAAGGATGAGGGAAAATTTTTTTTTTTTTTTTTTTTATTGAAATAAATCCTTTTTTTTTTCTTCTTCCTTCAAGACGAGACAAGGTTAAAAACACAATCCTGAGATTTATTAAACTCCACAGATATGATTGTTCAACTCCATTCAGTAGTATTGTTAAACCTCGCAGACACATTGACTAGATTGCTGGCAAATCGAGTTGGGGTGTTATTAGGTCATGCTTCTGATGATAGGATACTCGTCGTAACGTCGTTTGAAATCGCCACCGAGGAGGATATACATACAAGGTTTGGATTGTATAAAGATGTCTATCCACAGAGTTCAATTGTTGGAATATATCAACTAAATGGAAGAGACGAGCAGAAGTTGGAGTTCGTTAAAGGAATTGGTATACCCAATCCAGTTCTTTTAACCATCGATGAATCGTTCGTACCACAAAGTTATATCAATGGAAGTTTGGTGAAAACAGTAATTGACTCTAGTGAAACCGAGCTGATTGCAGCTTCGACCATTGACAGCCACAAACAACTAAACTCCAAGTCAAAAGAACAAGTGACGGTGCATGACTTTGAAGAAACATTAAACGCATCGTTGGTCAAGTTGATCAAATTGTCACAAACTCCAATTGACGATCAGGATGTGGTTGCATTAGCCAACAGTTTAATCTACAATGGTCCCCAGGATACAGAGAGGGTAAATACATCTACAGCTGCTGCTCAATTGGCCGTATTAACGTCCAAGTTATTAGGAGGTAAATAAGTTTATATTTATTATTCTATACTCTTTTATTTATGAAATCCGCAACCAAATTGTAAGCATATTTGTCTTTGAAATCTCCTTTGAGCGCACGCTTGGCTCCTTTCTTGCTGACATAATCCAAACATTCAACATACACCAACCCAGCATGTATACCACCTGGTTCTGTGTGGTACTCCACGGTACCCTTCTTGTTAATAATCTCAACAAATTCGTCCACCCCGTCACGGAGAACCTCACGTTCTCCTACAATGACTATACAATTGCCATTAGTAATAGGTTCAATATTGGCAAAGTGTTCTTCGTAATTACCGTGGTTAAACACTAAGAATTTGTCAATCAATTCTCTATCATTTTGTCCAGCATATAAATCTCCCATACTGGTGTCTGTAGCACCCAAGTCCCCCCATGTGTTTATTTTTCTACTGTTTGGAACCTTTGGCTTGACTGTTGGTTCTGGCCATGGCGATATCAATATCAACGCACTTGGCTGTGGCAAGGTGTATAGATTAACATGCAAACTAAATTGTGGGAAATGGGAAAACTGTTCTTCGGCTTCCTTTGGATAAGCAATGGCCCTGGCCAAACTCACAGCCATATGTGCACCAGCAGAATCCCCCATCAAAAGTATATCCTTAAATCCAGCCGCAACAAGGTTGCCGTATGTTTCCAATCCTTCATACATCTGGGTAGGGTATACATGATCAAACATGGTCAAGGAATAGTCAATAGCAAGAATGGACACATTCTCGGCGGCATGGTCATCCAAAGCATAATGCAAAGCCGAGATAAACACAAACTGGGACTCAAACATGTTCAACAAGTATCCTCCTCCATGCATATAAATCAACACTTTACTATTTGGTTTGTCCGACTGGTGGATCCAGAAACTATACTTGTCAAACTTCTTGCCAAAGTTGTTTAATTGCAGAGCCAACGGATGTTTCTTGAATTTCTCGATAACCTTGGTGATTGGTTTGTAAACAACAGCTTTCATGTTTTGCTTCTTGTAATTACCTGACACATGGTACTCAGCTGATAACAACACATTTTTCCACAATGAATGTTCAAACTCTCTATTGGTTCTAGAGTAGACTGTTCCAACTGTGTAGTACCTCAAGACAGCCTCAATTACAGCAAAAGGTAATGTCACTATCTTCAACAAAAAATCCAACGTAATCATAGTTTATCGAAACCCTCGTCCTTTGAAAGCCAAGACTAAACAAAAAAAAAAATTTAAAAAGAAAAAAAAAATTGTGTTCCTAGAAATCATCTCCATTAAAAAGAAAAATAAATTCCACCGATACGACCACCACCACCTTTTTTTTTTTGCCCTACAACGCACCTTATCGCCCTGAGAAAAAAAAAAAAAAAGAAAGGAAAAAAAAAGCGCGCACAAATTATGGACCGATGACCCGTCTATTACACTCGACTACTACTTATAACTTATAATTTAAACCTATTTGAGCTTTGTGGCTGGTTCGACTTTTTAAGGTTACCTTTAATATCTCTCATCTCTCCTTTATTGCCGATAACTGTTATGTTTCTTGCACTCGACAATGTGTCAACAACGTCATTGTTCTTGACCTTCTTTTCTCCTTGCAAGTTCTTTTGACGCTTGGCTTCTTGTCTGGTACTGTACTCCTTCGCCTTCTTTCTCTTGGTGGCCCTTCTCAACCTTTGTTTGTCCTCACGACTCAATTCATCTTTTGCATACGACAACCCGGATTTTAATTGCACCTGGGATTTACCCTTAACTCCGTCACCCTTAACGGCATCATCTCCAATCTTGTATATTTCTTGTGGAGCCAATCTTGATTCGCTAGACACGTGCAATGGTTGAGCGTCTTCCATACTAATAGCAGGGCTGCTGGAATCGGTGACCTTGATTTCGATAGTTTTGGATTGGTGTGGCTTAGGAATGAAATGAGCCGAACACAATGCATCCAACTTGTGGGTCACGCTAGTGAATAATTCACTGATTTCGTCGTGTTGCTTCTTGATTTCATCGTTGATATTTTCTTGTTGCGCATCGACTTCGTTATATTCATCCTCGTATAACTCTGCTAAGGACTTGGATGATTTTTGTTCCGAAACTTCTGCTTTCAATGGCTTGTGGAATTTGGAAATGTCCGTAATCATACGTCTTGGCAAGTCGTTGAATTCATCCTCCTTGATCCTCTTACGGATCAAGTCCTCCAAAGTCTGAGTGCTTTCCTCTGTTATTACTGGGACAGGTTTGGCTGTACGATCAAAAGATAAATCCGTCTCATCCAACAATGATTCCTTGGGTCTTTGACTGGAAGTGATTTCCCCCTTCATTGTCCATTTCTTATCGGCAATTAACTCAGCTTCCAATTTGGCAATTTCTGCTTGAATGGCACGTTGTTGCTTTTCAAAAGACGACAAGTTTTCTTCGTGTTCTGGCTTTTCTTCTTCATCTGCAAATAAATCAAGCATAGCAGATCCAACAGCATTATCATAATCATCTTCATTCAAGTCCCCATCAAATTCTTCTTCATCATCATCATCCTCGTCTTTGCTTTTCTTTTTGGCTACTTTTGGATTGAATTTTCCTGGTTTGTCATAAAAATCATCATAATAATCCATCACTTCTTCCTCTTCATCATCGTCTTCAGCATCTGATAAACTTGCAAAGTAATCAATTTCTTCTTCATCTTCATCATCATCTTCTTGATTGCCATCTTTTTCCATACTCAAGATTTGTTTGTTGAATTGGTCAATATCAAAAAATCCATCATTTAATCCAAAGGTATCTTTGTTATATTCGCTTTCAGTGAGTGCTTCTTGATCAAATTCATCTGAATCAGCTCCTTCTTCTTCTTCTTCTTCTTCTTCTTCCTCGTCTTGTTGTTCCTGTTCAGATTCTTCATCGAGTATTTCTTGTTTATTATCATCTTCCTCTTCCACTTCTACTTCTTCATCTTCCTCTCCATCATCTTCCTCTTCATCATCTTCCTCTTCATCATCTTCCTCTTCATCATCTTCCTCTTCATCTTCATCTCTCTCGAGCCTTTCTCTGATAGACGGTATTTTCTCTCCAAGTAACTTTTCTCCTACTCCATCGAGAACCATCTTTGTTTGTCCAAAGACTTGAGTAGAATCCAACCCATCGATATATATCTCATCCAAAACGGAATATTCCTTAGTCAAGGGGTCCAAGAACGATTTGGCTAATGCATTGAAATAATTCCCATTATTCTCTTTCAATTTGAAAATATCTTCGGGTTTGTTTTGTAATATCTGAAGAATGTCTTGACTCATGGTTGCTTGCACTCCATCCATTCAATAAATGTTTCAATCAAATTTTTTTTTTTTTCTCTCATTAAGGATGAGATGTGGTAAGAAAATTTTACACAAAACAAAAATCTTGATTATTTTTATAACCAAAGACACCGGCTAGGAAATCATCATTCGGGGTTGTATAGTATCAGTGGGACGACCAGAATAGACTATGCTACAGACGCCGATGTTTCTCGCTATTCCTAGTATTCCATCATGCACTCCGAAAATTGGTCCTCACAAACCAACCATCATCGGTATAGAATCCAGTGATTATGGATACCTATCTCACCTGTTCCACTCTTGTATACCTTAACTCCACCTCACCTCTCATCTCATCTCTATCACAAACCTTGTACTCTCTGGTTCATTTTCGTGTTGTCCATCTTTATCGCTCCGGGCAACAACAGTTGAAAACTTCTCTCCCACCAAAGAAAAAAATTTCAACGCCTAGTCTAACCATCTCTCTTCCACCCCATAATGCTGAAGATACTACAACACCCTGCATTAGTGAATCCTACACGATGGCTACGTTGTCCTAAGAAACACGCATCAAGTTTATATCAACTGGGATATTACCCTCTGTTGAAATCCAACCCTTTCGCTGCAGCGTTGACATCTCTTGAATCGAATTCCCCAAACACAACATTGCCCCATGGTGATGGAATCCCCTTAGTGGTTTGCAATGAAAGCATAACTCAGGAGAAACCCCGCTACGTACTTACTCCAAGCATAGACGAAGAGATTCATCAACCTAATCGATTGATGGTCAACAGTTCAAAATACGTCAAGTCCATGATAAACAATACAAAAGCAGTACAAAAACTCGTGCCCTTGGGATTCATTCATAAGAATAAGCCAACAAAGCAAAGCATCACCTTACAAGACGACATTCTAGAAACCATCGAGGGCATCTATACGCAGAAAATACAAGCTCTTCTCGCAAATGTCAACAAGGATGATTCAGGAGAGAATGGAATTGTTTTGAAGAAAATGGAATCGCCGCTACGCGTGGAAGGGGGGATTACTTATATCAACAACAGTGGCAGTGTTTACAATGATCAAGAGTTGTACATAGACTACAATAAGCATCCAAGATTAACAAGTTTAATAATATTGTACACTGACTTTAAAAATCTATAATTGCTTATATAAAAAGAAAATAAACACTCACTCACTCACTTACGTATCTATACCACCCATATAGCAAAGAATGCCATAATCATGTTTGTAAGATACGATGGTTGATAAGCAACACCACCATTCTTGTGGGAAGATGTAGAACTGGCAGTTTGAGCGGCCACACTAGATAAAGTAGTGGAAACTGCATTGCCTGCGACTTTCACCCATGAATTGACACTAGAAGCATCAATTGTGGAATCAAACGAAGTGGAATTAGAAACCCAAACAACAGCATCACCATTTGAATCAAAAACAACACCACCGCTCATGGTAGTATCCAAATCACGCAGAATATAACCTGGAGCAGCCAAACCTGTCTCTATATTGTCGGTACCTTGGTAGTCATGGAGAGTACTATACATGTGGAGGTATTCGGTGGTGTTCATGACTTCAAATATATCAAATTCACCACATCCAGATCTCCAGCATGAACAGTTGACGTTGTTGGAATATTGGGAGGTTCTTGGAATGTGGGCATTCAAGAGCCAGATAGCTGGCATGTTGTAGTTGGAAATTGAAGTGTCGGTTTTGGTTTCGTTTGGCATTTTGAATTCAAACAAAAACATCTTGGTGGTACCGTAGAAACCATGGAACGCTGGGATTCCACTTCTGTAAACACCACAATCGTTATTGTACCCGGATTTTCCACAACTGACATTGGAAAATATAACATATTCTTCGTTGGAGTCGATTAAAGTGTCTTGAGCCAAGACAGTAGAGCCACTGGCTTCAGAAACACCATCAGAATTGGCATATGTCAAAGCCTTTCCCAAACAGGATGAATTTGTACCGGCTTTGGTCAAGAAGGTGACATTTTCACTGGTACCACTTGAAGCCTCGTAATAACTCAATCTATTCCAATTGCCAGAATTGTCATTTCCGTAGGTGAAACCATCAGAAACATAAGCAGCAAATTTGTTCAACACCAATGGGCCACGGAAGTGTACGGAAAGTTCTTCGTTCAATGGAGCATTAGTGCCTGAAAAACTGACTGGAGTACTATTAACCTCACAGGAACAACTATCTGAGTCGACATTCTTTAACGCACTAACTTGGTTATAGGTTCCGGAGAACCCTAAATTGTCAAATTGGATAACTTCAACCTGCAGACTTGCAGCCACGGTGGAGATAATGGTGGACACCAATACGGAAGAAAGTAACATTTTGTTTTTAACGAATGGCTATAACAAAGACAATAGATACCGACAAGAAAAAAATAAAATAAAAAAAAAAGTTCTTTGGAATATATTTTCCCAAGGGGGGGGGATCTGATAATCTTTTTATAAAGACCAAAGTGGGTGTGTGTGCAAAAAAAAAAAAAAAAAAAAACATGGCTTAGGAACGTTCGGTCGTTCTTTCTTTCTCACTTACTTCCACCCACCTCATTTCTTCGGTCCCCTTGCTCTCGTCCCACTTGGCATTCGCAATTAATTATCTAAATTTAGCCCAAATATAAACATATCAATCCTAACCATCCCTAAGCTCATACCTCACGCCTAACCCCAACCTCTCCTACCTAGCCCAACCACTTTCATCTTCATCTTCATCTTCATCTCTCCACTCTCCACCTCTCCTTGGCATCCATCACCGGTTTTGCGAATCCCATTGACATGGCTTTGCTTGTATTTTATCAGTATCGCCTCATATCTCTTGCGCCTCGCGTACACAAAAAGTTAAGATCCCGTCACGTGCCCGTCGGTTTACTTCCGTATCGTAAAGAAGTTTTTCATTTTTCTTTTGCTTTCTTTAAACTATTTTTTTTTTTTTTAACCAATCCAATGAATTGCAGCTAAAACCTTTCCACACACACACACACACATAAGCAATCCTCAATCTCCCATCGTTTCATGAACTTATTGCGCCCATATACCACGTCATGTTTTCTGGAACCATTTCGACTAACCATGTCTAGGATTGCGTCCCAAGCCATGATTTTAACTTCAGCAACCACTCATACAAATGAATTACACGGTATGACGTTGGGGTCGGTTTGTTCATTATCTGTGGTCCCTAAGCCCTTAATCCAATTCAATTTACATTTACCGTCATATACATCGTCTGAATTACACAATTATAATTACCTAGCATTACACATCTTATCCCCTACCCAAACTTCTGTTCAATTGAGTCGGATGTTTGCCAAGGGTGTCAAAAGCAACAACGTGAAAGACGGAGAGATATTCCATGAAAAAACCAGACCTTTTCATAACTTGCAAATAGACAAAGACTACCTGTTTTACAACATTGGTGATATCAGGATACCCATTCTAAAGAATGTCGAAACGACAATGATTTGCGAGACACGAAAAAACTTCCCTGTCGATGGACACGAAATCTGGGTGGCCGAAGTAATCGACATTCTACAAAACGAACAATATCAAGAGAGATCTGGAGGCATGTTATACTTTAATAGGGGATTTCATAAAATCGGCGAACCATTGTTTGAAGATTAATGTACATAAATATACACACCTATAGTTCATTGTATTCACGAGTCAAACTTTCTGTCTCTTGCATGATCCTTGGTAAAATGGTTTCAAATTTTTCATTAGTACGCTTGATCCGCTTGGTGAATTTGGCCAGGATTTCATTCTTTTTTATGTTTCTAAGATCCGCAGCCAAGTTCTTGAGCTCTTCTTGTTTGGCAACTTGTTTGTTGACCAATTTCTGGTTCTTGGTGACCACGGTATTCAAATCTTGCTTAACATTCTTTAATTCCAACTTGGCCTCCTTCAACCTAGCTTCAAAATCCGAGTAAACGTGATCCAACTGGGAAATCTCCATTGCTTGTTTACTCTCTTTGTCTTTGGACTGTTTTTTGAATTCCACGTCTTGTGCATTCAATTCAGCAATTTCATTTTCGTAGCTCTGAATATCATTCTCCAATTGTATAACAAAATGTTTTAATCCTTTGATTTTACCAAAAACACGGTTGTCATTGCCCTGTTTGTTCTTTGAGATCTTGTTTTTAAGAATTTCAATAGAGTTTTTCATCTCCGTTACCTTCTTGTTCTCGTCTTTTTTGTACTTTTTAATCTTGGCCTTAGAACTGTCTATCTTGTTCATGACGGATTCAAGTGATGTTTGCAATGTAGCCAACGTAGACGTTTCCCTGATTGATTTGTTAACCACTTGGTCATCGCCATTTGTGGTATTGACGACAAAGTGGTTCAATACTCTTGAGTCAGACAAGACATCAACTTCATATTGAAACAAAGGAGTTAACCCATAGATAACAAGATACTCTTCGTCGATAACTTTAAAGTACGACCAGTTGATTCTATTCAATTGAATTTCGATATCTTCAGGGATGGTATCTAACAATTTTATAATCACCTTGGATGAATCAATCGCCATAACTGCCATTGGTACATTCAGTTGGACATCATAATCAGTTAGGAACTCGCCACCTTCGTTCTTTCTCTTGGTCAGTTCGCCACTGAACAATGTGGGCGTCTTTAAAACTGCCTTAACAGCAGCAACTATAGACCAAAATGGCTGTACGACGATGGTGTTTTCAATAAGAGTGACATTGGGGGAGATGGTGGTTGTGATCAAGGAAGTCGAAGTTGTAGAACTGGTCAATGAGGTGGTGGTACTGGTGGTGGTTGTCTTCATGGCCAAGTTTGACAACGAGGAAGCCCTCATGCGATTTTTAATGACAGACAACTTGCTGTTAAATGGTGACATGATGAAATTCTCAAAATTCTTGAGCGCAATGGAATAGTTTTGGTAATAGTTACCCTTGAATTTTGGGGCATTGTTAATTTCTATGTTTAACAACTTATTGTCGTCGACGTTGATGGAGATATCATCGGTGATGTTTGGAATAGAGCTCTGGGTGATGGGGGATCTCCTGCAAAATAAATGAATGATGGTATGGATACTCAAAAATAAATAAACTTGAATACCCACTTGGTGGAAATTGAGATTGTTTATATATGCAATATTTTTGACGCTTGAGAATATTTGGAACGAAAAATTGATCCAGTTTAAAACATAATTAACATAATTGATGATAATAAAACTAACAATGGCATTGATCAAGTTGCTATTGAAAATGCGATTTTTATCATCGTATTGTATTTTGGTGGTGACTTTTTTCGAGGAAATGGAGTTTATGTAGTTGATGGAGGACGAACCAATAAATTCACTGGCAACAATGGCTTTTGAAAGGATGACAAGGTAGTTGAAATAACTTTTCTTTTTAATGATCTTGCATAATGAATAAAATACAAAACAGTCGAGAATTCCCATTTTGATGAAGGTTAAAAACGAACGCTTGAAGTTGTCAAAGGTTAGTTTGTGGCTTTGGGGTAAAATAAAGTTAATCAAGAATCGTCCCCCCATGAAATTGGAACCTAACATTAAATATACAACCAATATGATCAACGACACGTATTGCGGCAACGAAAGCATGATGAACACCAACGACAATATATCGCGTAAACTAGATGACGAAGGGAAGTTTGCTGAGCCGTTTTGGTATTGGTGATGGTGATGATGATGGTGGTGGTGGTGAAGATCTGGCAGAGAGGTGGACACAGAGGAACGAGACGTGGTTGCCTTTTCCAAAATCTCTTGATTGACGGGTTTGCCATTCGCGTCGTGATAGTGATGATGGTGGTGATGCGACGCCGCTGATGATTGAGGACGGGGCATTTTCAATTGAGGCGTGGCAGTTGATGAACTATTTTTATTTGATGTCAGGGTTTGTTGCATCTCATGGACAGTCTTGCTTCTTGTGTTGGTAAGTAGTTAAAAAAAAAAAATAAATAAATAAAAATGTATACCACAAGAAAACTTAGCCACTGATGAAATGTTCAAAAAAAAAATCAAAAACTAATGTATGCAATAAAGAAACCACACGCGGGACAACCTCGATCAAACTGATTTGTTGGGTATCGTTGCACCTTCTGTTGGTTGGAATGGAAAGGTAAGTTTTTTTTTTTTTTCACCACGAATTTTTCTTTTTTCTTCGTTCTCTTCTCTCTCGGTTGAACTGGTGAAGGAAGAAAAAAAAAAAAGGAGAGCCAGAGCGAGGTGAGAAAAATTTTTTGTACTGGAAAACTTCTAGTCTGGAATATTCAAAAAGGGGGCAGCTACTTGACAGAAGAGGTACAAATGGTGTATCTATTTATCAGATTGTACTACAATCTTGAGTGCATAGCTATGATATAGATTTAAGGTTTGTTTTTTTTTTTTAATCTAAGGAACATATGACACAATTTGTACGAAATTCAAAACTCTATTTCTATTTTTTTTTTTATATATATATAGTCACGCGAGTGCAACAGAAGTGGAAGAGATGATTGATGATTAATGATTGATTCGTGTTGATAGAGTATTGGAATAAATTTAGTGGTTGTAAAAAAAAAAAAAAATTCATTCCAAGTTTGTTCAAAAATGGTTTGAAAATATTCAACAGTTAGTTCATAACATCAACTGGAAACACACATGGCTTTACACTTTCAATTCCTGTAGCATATCACTGCCCTTTAATGATCTTTTTTTTTGCAGCTTCTATGTAATGATATAGTTCGTAAACTTATCTGATATCAAACCAGATGGAATATGTTTACTTAGAGTTGGATAGTTTTGTTGTCAACGGATAAACAGTTCACAAAAAAAGACATACTATTTTTCCGCAAAAGCTAAAACAAAATAAGCTTAGATACATATGCACCGTTTAACAACATATTATGGTTGGTTTGTATCTTCTCACACAATTAACTCTACTCCTATAGTTTTGGTTGTTTATATTATCTATTAATTCAATTCGTTGTGACAATGAAGTATGCCATTCTAAGTTCAAACAGGTCTAAATAACTGCGGTTATACTCTTATCCTTGGGGGGGGGAGTGAAAGAAGATACCAATTGAATGAACCACCAGCTGCTGTCAGCGAGGAAGGACAAAACTACACGTGATATCACCTAGAATCAATACCTACGAACTGTGTCATGGGTTAAATACGCATTACCAAGTATTGCTAGCGCTTTTTATTTTTCTTCTTCTTCCAACCGTGTTGGGTGCATATCAGGTGAAACAAATGTTGCTCAACTTTCGATGCCCTCAACCTCCCTATAGAAGGAGGAAGGAGGCAGCGGTAATGACCCCGACACTAATCAGTAGCATGAATTGAGTAAGAATAGGCATTGAGATGAGTATAGATCACTGTGACTTTGTCAGAATGGGATATATTTTTTTTTTAGGGAGACAACACTATAATCTGAAATTTCAGATATTGTTATTAGAGTAGACAATCAAGCCAATACAAGAAGATTTATTAAAGTTTATCGAGCACCGAACAAAAAAAAAAAAGAAAAAAAAAACAACCTCCTAACAAAACAGTACCGAGCTGTGATAGACACTTAAGGAAACAAAGTGCTGTTACAACCCTTTCCTACTACTTTGATCAGATGTAATTAATTATATAGAAGAAATAATAACCAAGATACCCTTTCTTTTCCTTCTGTCTTTCTGATATTTTAATTTATTTTATTTTGTTTGTATTCGGTTAATACATATTTTCAGATTTATCACTGACCGTGATTTTGTGGAATTGTATTGCGACATTTTCGGGATTTAGTCTTTTTTTTTTGTTAATTAATTTCGAATTGCCTTGCCATTGACAAACGCCCGTTTCTTTTTTTTTGTTTTATTCCTTGACCTAGAGAACAAATAGGGAACAGGGAATAGGGAATAGGCGTAGCACTAATTGATGGATGAGATAGATGAGGTAGATGTGAATGATTTGTTAGCGGAATATTTGCTAGTGGGATGCATCTTGGGTCTGACATTCACAAAAACATGCAATTTTTCATTAATCAGTCAAACAAAATCGAATGGCCACAAAGGAAGTGAAGGTTTTTTTTTTTTTTTTTTTTTCGCACAATCTGCAATCTTGCTTGTCCACTTATTGTATGTTTCTCCAAGTAACTCAACGGTTGAAATCTCCAAACCATTTACTAAAATTAGCATGACACAATGAAACAAGCTTTGATTGCCCAATCTATTGTATTATTGTTGCTACTAATATACACATCGCTTCCGAAAGGGAGGCATTCTTTTCGACACCTCTATCCTTTCATAATACCAACTTCCCTATCCTTTCTGTCACTTTACTTTGTGGACAAAATGTATTTGGTCTTCTTATATGTAGGTTCACGTAGTAATCTAATTACGTTTGCATAGCTTACCACTATTGGTTGTCGTTCTAAACCAAATAGCACTAACTATTGCAGGCTAAGACAATAACAAATCAGTATATGTATATAGGGTTAAGTACATCACCACCGGAACTACACTCCGACATTTTTTTTTAAACGAGAAAAGAAGCGTTTGGAAGGTGCAAAACCAGAAGTATCAGACTACACAAATGTAAATGTAAATGCAAATACACATACAACCACAAACACAAACACAACGTCAAAGGGAACATTACGTATTAACCCTAAGGTGAGAACTAAAGAAAGAACGCGCTGTATGAAACCACCTGAAACGAAAGTCATCGCTATGCAAAAAAAAAGAAATAACAACAATTTAACAGGGTTAGAGGAGTGAGAAAGGA
Organism: Candida neerlandica; assembly: GCA_030557875.1. Taxonomy (NCBI): domain Eukaryota; kingdom Fungi; phylum Ascomycota; class Pichiomycetes; order Serinales; family Debaryomycetaceae; genus Candida; species Candida neerlandica. Next base: position 20,213 of record JANIWD010000056.1, read on the forward strand.
GGAGAGGCATGAAATCGCGGTTGAACAGGAAGGCAATAATAAATATTAACACCTACAGCAGGATCTATTGTTCTGAGATTGGTTTATTCTCTTATAAATCCTCCGATACCAGCCAATACAAAAATCCATATTGCAATCCAATTTAACCCAATCAGACTCTGTTAAGTGTCACAGAGCCCGGAAACGTCACAAATTGACCACAATGCACACAAAAGACACCATAAGCACAAAACCCAACGATTTTTTTTGAAACTCAAAAGAGAAAAATTTTTCGTTGCTTTCTTTTTTTTTTACTGTTCGTTGAAAAAAAAAAAATTTTTTGAACTTTTCGACATCTCTTTTTTTTGTTCTTTTCTTTTCTATTCTATTTGCTAGTTCTATCTATCGTATTGCCCTTCCATACAAGTGTTTTTCTCCCTTTGTTTTGACTAACCAGTTCAGTTAATATTTTTTTATTACACCTAGTCACAAACCAGAAATCAAAAGCAAAAGCAAGAACACAATCCACTGCTTCTAATTGTGTTATTTTCCCGGGATCAGATTAACAAAGAGCAAAAAAAAAAAGAAAAAAAAGTCGCATCCATCACAAAACAATCACGACATTTGGCACAGCACAAACGAGAGAAATAGAAAAAAAAAACTGTTAAGTCGTGCGAATTACCAAAACAAACAGTAATAGTATCTAACAGTTATTAGTTATTATTCCTCATCACATCAATTTTTTTTTTTTTTCATCAACCACAGCTAATACAAATACAAATACTAATACTAACACTAACAAAAAAAAATAATAAAAAAAAAAAAAAAGACGCTCAAAAACTTACTCAAACTGACAAAGCGAAGAAGAGACATAGAAAAAAAAAACAACAAAAAATTCTTTTCTTTCTTTCTTTCTTTCATTTCCTTTCTTCCTTTCTTACTGCATACTTGTCTATACATATATCTCCCATCTTACAAAAGGAAGTATCATCGTTATTCCGGTACCCCAACTATCTACAACCATTTGTCATAGACATTCTACCCTGTCATCTGCAATTGTTTTTTTCCCCTACAAATCCATTATATTCTGTACTTGATTCTTGTGTGATCTTTTTTTTTTCTTCATCATCATCCTTTGTTATTGAAAGAAAAAAACAACAACAACAACAACAACAGCAAAAAAAGACAAACCTAACGGTATCACATCTACACAAAGCTGCTAGTACTACATCAACATATCTTGCTCATCTTAAAGTTATTTTTGTAGTCATATATGAATCAAACCTTAGTGAAAATGATGAACTTGCCAAACGAAGACCCAAGTGTATCGGCAGAAGAGGCTGCTGCTGCCGCTAATGTTGCAACCATCATCAAAAATGAAGACTCCATACATCACCAGTATGGTCATCATGCGTATGACCAGCAACAACAACATGCTCAGCAAGCTCAAGTTCAACAACATCAAGTTCAACAACAACAAGCTCAACAGCAACTTCCTCATCACCCTATTCATTACCAAGGAATTGCCCAACAACATTCCCAACTTCCTCATTTCGCCATGCATCCAAACAATGCCGGTGCAAATCAACACTTGAACCATTCTCAATCACACACTCCTCAACCATACCAACAATCTGCCGGGATCCAATTATCCCACTATAATGGCCAACAATTGCATCAACAACAATTGCACCACCAGTTGTTGACCCCAAACCCATACCAACAACATTTCCAACAACAAATGCACCCTCAGTTACATCATGAGGACCATTTGAACATGCATTTCAATCCAATGACTTATCCTCAACAACAGTTGCACCATTATGCTCACCAAATACCTACTCCTCAAGGTCAGCAACAGCAACAGCAAGTCCAACAACAACAACAACAAGTCCAGCAACAACAACAGCAAGCCCAGCAACAGCAGCAGCAAGTTCAACAACAACAACAACAAGTCCAGCAACAACAACAACAAGTTGGACCAACTCCAATCCAACCAGCTTTGCATCAACAAATTCCTCACCCGTTGTCTCATCACCAGACTCCACAGCCAACTCCACAACCTACAGTGCAACCTCAACAACAAGGTCAACAGCTGCCACAACAAAGACAAGGTCGTCAAAACAAAAAGGGCAAGCAACAAGTGCAACAGAAGCAAACTTCACAACAGGGCCAAAACCACTCTCCACATTTGACCCAAGATCAAGTTGACGCTCATACACAAGCCCAACAACACCACATGGCAATGTTGGCTCGCGCAAACCAAAATGACATATTGGAATCATCGAACAGAAAAGTTGCCCCAAGATCAAGTGACTTATTCCGTGTCGGTCCTCCATTTTCAATCACAAAACAACACCAACAAGTCTACTGTGCCGGAAGTGATATTCCGGTGACACCATTGTTACATGCACGTGTTGATAGAGGTTTTGAAATGGGTGAAACCGGTTCCTGGATTGGTTATAAGCGTAATTACTTTACCTTGGTTTCTTCCTTCACTTTGCAAGACTTTGATTTTGAAAGATTCATTGGAAACAAGTTCTACACTTATGACAAGATAAACAACAAGGTCAACGGATTCCCTCCTCATCATCCAAGTCACCCACAAAACCAACCACAAAACCACCCTAACCATCCTCATCACGCACAACATGCTGGTGAATGTAGAGTTCCTATCAGCTATTTTGCCGTTAGATTGGTTGCCAAGTGTTCTGATGACGATGTTGCCATCTCATTGATCCAACATACCGCCAAGAGAGACAAGGGACCTCAATTCCCTCCTCCAATTTATCCAGCTGTTCCTTCTGATTTGCCAGATCATGAAACCGTTAAAGCAAGTTGTAACAAGCGTAACAACAGCAAGATTGAATCAATGAACAAGATTTTCTACTTTGACAGAGGTAACTACTATCAAGAATACAACTTGGACAGCATGAAAGATCAATCCATTTTGAAGAGTTACCCAAGTCAATCAATCTCCAGAGTTGCTAGATTTGAGAGAATCCAATTCACCAGTTCTATCAGAGTTAAGAGTACCAACGCCACCGCTAGATACTTTACTTTACATGTTGAATTATTGGGTATAATTGAGGATGAAGACTTGCAAATCCAACCAATTTTGTTAAGTTCTGTTGAATCACCACCTTTGATTGTCAGAGGTAGATCTCCATCTAGCTATCACAAGGACAGAACATCTGGTTACAGATCCACAAACACACCAACTCCTACTCCACAATAAACGGTGCTTTGAAATGACAATACCGATTGCTTGACAAACAGAAAAGTATTAGTAACCGTAATTATAGATATTTATTCACTTTTTTTTGTTTGTAAGCAACCCCGAGGATGCTTAGTACTGACTATAGATTTTTATTTGATGATGATGAAAATATTGATTTGATTTTTCCAAAAAACTACCCAAGGTTTCGACTAAATAAAAAAAAAAGAACAGAATAATAAAAAAAAAAGATATCGAAAACAAAAAAAAAAAGGAAACCATCAACTTGTATTATATTATATTATATTATAATTTTTTTTTTTTTTAATTAAAGCAGAAAGAAAATTAGCCATGGTAGTTTGAATAGAAGCCGAGTTTTTTTTTTTTTTAAAAAAAAAAAATGGTATATTATGTTCTTATTTTTTATTTTTATTTTTTGTAACACTATTATGCATTTCGTTTATACTACAAACATAATGTAAATTTTTTTTCTTACTAATTTTCTTTCTCTCTTCATTGCATCGGGATCTTTTTGTATAAAGGTTTATTCACGCGAGGTTATGAAATCCAGCGTGTGCCCCACCCCTCCCCCACAAATCAATCTCTCTCTATCTCACTGTAGGTCGTTCGCCATGAATTTTTTTCTTTTACTTTGCTAGTTGTTTTTGGCTGACCTCTCTCTCGCTTTGTTTCTCTCACAACTTCGCGCCCTGGAAAAAATAAAAATAAAAAAAAAATTGTTCGCTATTACTAAACCCATATACATATTATGTGTGTGTGTACATATATATACTTACAAAAAAAAAAAATTCTCACAATTGTTCTTTATCGACAAAGAAAGGCTAAAAATTTCCGAGATATCACATACCTAATATAGATTACTCATATAGCTCGAACTTTTATATTACCACAGCATCAGATCATCAAATCAACATCCTCCCTTTGTTTTGTTCTAAAAAAAAAAGTTCATCGGTTTAAATTTTGTTAGATTAAATTTTGTTCATTATTACCCCAGACCTTATTCATGACAAATACTGTAACAACAAGGTCGGCGACTTCCGATCCATCTACTACTAACAGCACCACCAACACATCGATAATACCGTCGGCTCTCAAGCAGACGTATAGCCAAATACCCACTCAGGGGTACTATAGTAACGACCAGTCCACTCCCATTGAAGATGTCAAGATCATAGACAAACAAAGTATACAGTACATTATAAAGTCAGGTATAGCAGGGGGAATAGCAGGGTCATGCGCAAAGACATTAGTTGCTCCTTTAGACAGAATCAAGATTTTATTCCAGACGTCCAATCCGGAGTTTATAAAGTATAGAGGAACTTTCCATGGATTTATCGACGCCGGGAAACGCATTTGGAGAACAGACGGCATAGGGGGGTTGTACCAAGGTAATTCCATCACTTTATTGCGTATATTCCCTTATGCAGCAATAAAGTTTGTCGCCTATGAACAGATCAGGACAGTATTGATCCCAAATGATAGTTATGAAACAGCAGCTAGAAGGTTTATGGCTGGTTCATTATCGGGTCTAGCATCTGTTTTCTTCACATACCCTTTAGATTTAATTAGAGTTAGATTGGCTTTCGAAACAAGAAACTTGACACATTCGCAAGTTCACCACCAACATGCAGAGTTTATGGCACATCGCCGAGGAAGAATATTGTCCACCGTCAAGTTGATTTATAATGAAAATCCCCCTGTCAAACCTACAGACCCTTCGTGGTTAAGAATATTGAGAACATCCTTCCCAGCACAAATCCAACATATTGCCAATTTTTATCGAGGATTTGCTCCAACTATTTTGGGAATGATTCCTTATGCTGGGGTATCGTTCTATACCCACGACCTATTGCACGATATTTTGCGTTCCAAATTACTAGCACCTTACACAGTACAAACAGTCACTTCCAGCAGCACAAACGTCGTGGTGAAGAAAAAGGGGAAATCCAGCAGAGAGTCCCGAGCACCATTGAAGGCATATGCACAGCTTATTGCTGGTGGATTAGCTGGGCTTTGCTCTCAAACAGCCGCCTACCCATTTGAAGTGATTAGAAGGAGAATGCAAGTCGGTGGAGCCGTCAATGGAGGGCAATATTTATCGTTTAAAAACACGGCAAGATTAATCTATCGTGAAAGTGGATTCAATGGATTTTTTGTTGGGTTGAGTATAGGTTATATTAAAGTAGTACCTATGGTTGCATGTTCCTTCTTTGTATACGAGAGAATGAAAAAGGCTTTAGGTATATAGACAGTGTAGTATTATTTATTCAAATATTTATTTATTTATTTACAAGGAATGTCTTTCTAGAAGAACCACCACCATTTCCTTTTACCAGCTTTCACGCCAAACTTTGGTGAAGAAGCAGTAATGTCTTTGATTCCTGACTTGGCCAAATCTTTGGCAATGGTTGCAGTTGTGCTTAACTTATCGGTACCAATCCTAAAACCCCAACCTCTCAATAGTTTTACCACTCCAGGTGTTATAGCTGCTGTTATTGGTAATCTTATAAAGATCAACGATTTATGAATTCCATATGCAATAGCAAATTCTGTCCATGAAAACTGGCTCATCAAATAACTGAGAGTGGAAGTTGATTCCTTAGCTTGTGGTGTTTCCGTTTCATCTATTTCTTGTTGGATTCTATTGATTTCTTGCTTTTTCTTCAACTCTTCATCAGAGATCCCATACCCAAATGCCTGCTTGACCTTGTTTTCATACGTTTCAATCTTTTCCTGACCCATTGAATGGACCAACACGTAACATATTGGCAAATCAATACATGAGAGCCCCAAATAAACTGCAAGGGCTGGATAACCATATTCCTTCATCAACGCTTTGATACCTTGGGGTTTCTTTGCCCCAGATCGAGGAGGGATGGTAGATTGATATCTAAAGGCTTTAAAAAACCCATTAAACCTGAAATTGAAGGCAGTTCTCTTGACCGGATTAAATGGAAACATTGTTGCTCTCTGGGAAAAAGAATACAATAGGCACTGGTTGAAAAAAAAAAAAATATGCATTAGGACTTAGTCTATATAGGGAGAGAATTTTTTTTTTCTGTCGTTTTATTTGTTTTGTTCGTTCCGTTGCCATTCGGCGGTTTTATCTAAACTGGGAGAAATACTTTTCATCCTCAAATCTTGATCTAACCAAATCAAGGACCTCTTGGGAATAAACATCTTCCAATTTTTCTCCACCATTGATGACTCTCTTTTCATGGTTTCTTTGTTCATCTTTAGTCATCACAACCACATTCTGCAAAGAAATCTCCTTGCTTGGATCCCATCTAGATAATGTCAAACGGGTTGAATAGTTTGAAATTGGTGACTTGCCTCGGAAAACTTCTTCCAATATGTAGTTCGCATCTTGCATCGAGATTTGCACCCGTTGATCGGTTTTTCCTATTCTAGTTTGTTGTCCGGCGATACTTTGCAACAAGTCATCATAAATCTTGTATCTGTTTTTGCCTTCGATTGGTTCCATTGGATATCCTGCAACCGTGGTCAAAATATATGTGGCAATTGCTAAACCAAACATACCAGGCATAGTTCCCAAAACTGGCAAGATTCTGACTCTGAAATCTTTTAATGCAGATAATTGATCAACATTTCCTTTAGAAAATTCATTGGCTGGCAATGGTAATAGCTTTGCCTTTCTAGGATCCGGTTTTTCAGCAGAGAATATCACAGGAATACCTTGGACTATGCCTCTTTTCTTCAATACAATTCTAATCTTTTTCATCAATGGATCTTCTTCAGTCTTGGAAATATCAGCCATGTTAATTCTTGTTGGGTCCAGTTTGGTGGCAGCACCTCCAGATGAAACCACCGGGATTCCCTTTCCATGACAATAAGACAACAAGTCGCATTTGGTGTCCAAATTATCGATACAGTCAACAACAAAAGTTGGTTTAAAATCATCCCCATAAATCAATTCTTCGGCCAGATCTATATTCCATAATTGATTACGAGCATCTATTTCTATCCAAGGAGCAATTTCCAACAAATGATTCCTAATACAGTCGACTTTAGAAATACCAACATCTTTCAAAGTAGCAACTGCATGTCTGTTTAACGAACTCAAAGACACTTGATCAAAATCTATAATACGCAAATGCTCCACTCCTGATCTGGCCAACATAGTAGCCACCCACGATCCAACTCCACCTGCTCCCACAATTACTATTCTTTGATCTCTAACTTTTTCCATCCCTTCTTCGGTAAGAAAGGCATAGTTTCTAGCAAGTTGTTCTCTAATCAATTCTTCGGAGTGTTGTTTTTTGCCAACAGGTTGTTCAACTTTCTTTGTTTCTGGTTTATTTTGAAATGAATGATAGGTCTCTACCAAACCCACAGTAACAGCTGCAGTAGCAAGCACTGATAGTATGACGGTTTTTGTAGACATGGTTGACTGTTTATTGAGAGATGACACAGAGAAAGGCACAAGCAAAATTTTTTTTTTTTTCATCGCGGCATATTGACCATATACATTATTTTTCTTTCTTTTTTTTGCAATCAATACAAATTCACGAAAATAACTATACACTCTAAAACTTGGCTTTATCACCTTTTCTACCAACAGTACATTTAATCAACCCATTTGGATCGGAAGATGGGTAGAATAACTCCTTGTTATCTTTAATGCCTTTCCATTCCAAGTTGAACAAAATGTAATGTTTGTTTGGCAAGACATAAGTAACAGTTCCAACTTGTTTGACTTGGTCTAAGATCTTATGTGCCATGTTGTACATGGTGGCTTGAACAGAAGGGGAGTTTTCCAAACAAAACAATTCCAAAGTAACACCTCTAGCAGCATCATATGTGGTATCAAATAAATTTGGTTGGTTCAAAATATCATCCAAAGTGGAAATTTGGGTTGGGTCATAAGTCCAGCTAGCATCAACGTCAGTAGATAAAATTCTATCAGTAGTTGGTTGTAAAGTAGTGTAATCACAAACATTGTAACCATAAAACATTGAACCGGTGGATTTCAAAACGGTCAAATCTTTGATAGAAGAAGTCAATTGCAATTTCTTGGTAAGTTTATCATAATTCAAAAATGTACGACGTGTTTCTGGACCATCATATCTAAAAGAATGATCGTGAGGTTTGCCATTCAATTGAATCTTGGACCATTTTTTTTGAATAATAGTAACTTCAACTCCTTCAACGTGACCATACTTCGTGGTGAAATGTTTAGCCAAGTGAGCAGCAAATCTTTCAATAGGCCAAACGTCAGTGTTCTTAGCTTCGACCAAAATGGTGTTTTTGACAGTATCAGTTGGAACGATGGAGGAGTTATCAGCTTTAGTGTAAGACTCTTCGAATTGACCTTTCAATAAAACTTGAACGTTGGCTTCAAGAACGTCTTGTACATTAGGGTTGGAGGTGTCTTTTTTAACCTTTAAAAACTTGACATTGTCTTTACCGTAAATGGATGAGTATAATTCAGATTGCATTGTATTAGTGGATGGTATTGTTGTTTATTTCCGAATTCTAACCTCTTCGAAATGGTAATCCCAGGGAGTATTTATAGACTTTTTTTTGTTTCCAAATTTAATCTAATCTTATCAGTACGGAGATTAAACTTCATTTTTTGCTGCGCTCGGCGATCTCCATGTCCTGAGTTTCGCGTTCTGGAGAAACCCGAATTCTGCCCCCACACAATCCTATATTAAACCAACGGGAACCCGGTGCTTGTATATCATGAACACGGAATCCTCCATTTTCCAGTTCGAACCATTCATACTCCAAAGTCCATCTTCTTACATCTGATATTGACGAAAAAGAACATGAAGAAAAAAAAAATTATTATTCCAGGGTCTAGTTTCAGGTATGCCACACACATTATTAAAATTTACTATACAATATACATTATACCATATTACACATTCAATCATTCTTTTTATCATTATCAGAAGAAGCCTCTGGTTCTCCACTCTCCTCTTCTTCTTCCTCATCCTCTGCAAATCTTAAATTCTTTATTTTCTTGGTAGTGCTTGCATCTTGAGTGCTGGATCCAGTAGCTTTCACATTATCAGTGGATTCCAATTTCTCTTCCAGTTTTTCATCAAAAACCAACTCCGCAGTTCTGATCCATCTTCTTCTTCTGGTGTATTTGGAGAATGTATCTTCAGTAGATGGTTTTTTCCATGTGTTGTCATAATAAATAAACCCTTCATCTGATGAAGGATTGGCCGTAGTCTTGGATCGCTTTGAGCTTGGTAATGTTATTGCACCATCGTTTGTCAAGTCCAATCGCCAAGTTTTGTCCACCCATCTCCATGTGGCACCATGAATCTTAGAATCAAGAGTGTTCTGAGTGTCGTCCAATGCATTTGGTAGCTTAAACGTATCAACCGAACTACTTTCATTCAAAAACTCATCAGTCCAAGGCGTTCTCTCATAAGACAACAAATTGCTTGACCATCCAATACCCAACCACTTTCTTTGGTTTTCATAGATCACGTAGGTGAATCTCACTGGTTTAGTTGATTTGTTCGCGGAACTAGTACTACTCACCTTAGCAAAAGCTGCAGCAAACAAAGAATGGTTCTTGGTTTCTGACAAATCCAATCCCGTCAAGTAGAAACAAATTAATCTGACAATTTTCAATTTCCAAAGTATTCTTCTGGTGACGATAGAATACGATGAATGATAAGTTAACATGAATAACCCACTAAATAACAAGATTGTTCTTGGTTTGATCAACAAAAATGTGACAATCAAGTATATTGGGGTTAAGAATAACGTGGTGAATAACAATCTCTTGATATCATATGCAGTCAAAGACAATGAAGTAATTGGCAGCAAGAACAAGTCTGCTTTAATGCATGTAGAAGTCAACGCTTGAACAACGTCATCCAAAGTAGGATACATGTTAGCCTCTTCCACGATTTTACTATTCAACATGGCATACAACACTAGGATTCCAACAAGAACCAAATGGCCCAGCCAAGTTACCAAACTCTCAAAGTACAACACAACAAAGGAGTATAGACATATAACCACCACATTTACCCAATAATCGTCGTTCGTCCAGGTGGTTATTGATAGAAACTTGTTAATTATGATTAAGTAAGGGTATGATTTGACTAATGCTTTGGACACCAGGGGCGGGGTTGACGATAATAATGGCGATGATTGCGGTTTCGTTTTGATTTTAGCATTCCCTGAATCAACAAAATTGGCCCTCAATTCAGAATCGCCTGTGCCTGCTCCCGTGCCTAATTCACTTGTGGTGGCGCTATCTTCAGCAGTGGGGCGAGGTGGGAGAGTAGGGGTTGTTTCGTCATCCGCGAGCTTGGGTGCTGGTGGTTTGGTGGCACTTAGGCCCGATACATCTGATTTAGACATGCTTATAACCGGCCAATTGATGTGATGAAGTTGTAGGAGTAGTCCGAATGTAGATTGACTTATTGAAACATCCACCCTAACAAAAAAAAAGTCAAGAACAATTGCTAATGCTTGTCTCATAAAGGATTATTTTTGGGGAGTGTGGGAAAAAAAAAAAGCGAGAGCGAAATTTACTGTATTGAGGAAAAACAAATCAAAAAAAAAAAACGAAGAAATAAAATAAAATCACACATACATACACACATATACACCATCTCTTGTATCTATACTCCTCTAAAATAATCATATGCAAATAGATGATATAAATAGATATGGATTTCTCAAGTTTGCTTTCGAATGAGATAAATAAAAAAAGAAAGAAGGGCATGGCTGTTGCCACGAAGAAGAAGAGAAAGGTAACCCCAGACCCAACAAAAACCACACAACCGGCTAAACCAGTAACCCCACTTATTGTTGAGGAACAAGATCAGTCCCAGAGAATCGTTTCACAGGATGTACTTACTGATGATCAGTTAGATGTTAAATTGTCAGAATTTGGTGAGGTAGATAGCACATTATCAAAGTCAGATAAGGTGCGGAAACTACAGTTGTTGTTGCAACAGCAGGTGAAAAATACCAAATACAAGGCATGGCTAGACAAAGAAGCGCCGCTTTACCACGACCCTAATAAACAATTAATGACTGTGGGGTTGATCACAGATATAGAACATAAATCCGAACAGGTGTATCTAATGCTACGAGTGTATATCAAGCAGTTAATTAAACAATGGGAAGAGGATAATGATGAAGATGAAGAGTTGCTCTTGGAAACCAAGAAGAATCTAGTGAAACTACTATACAAACTCCGAAGCCACAAATTGAGCCAGGCCATGTTAATTTCCTTGCTGACCATCGTATACCATATTCAACAAAACGAGTTCAACAAGGCAAACGAGAGTTATATGAAACTTAGTATTGGAAATGTTTGTTGGCCCATCGGTGTTGTGAATGTTGGTATTCACGCGCGAAGCGCATCTCTGAAAATCACTGGTGCCACCAATGTAAGTAACATCATGTTGAACGAATCAACGAGACGTTGGATCATAGCTATCAAACGATTAATCAGTTTCAAGGAGAGAATGTATAGCAAATAGGAATAATTCGATACTAAATATTAAAACAATGTTACTTTGCATGTGCAATATATACCTTACTGCTCCAGGATCTTGCACGTGTACCTAACTTCCCCATATTAATTTCTTATTGTTCAATAACTCTAGAATGCTCTTCATGTATACACAACTTTCTTCTTTAGCAGTGATATATTCTTTTGATTCCTAGCAAGTATACACATAATCGTGTATCTCCTTGATCTGCTTCACCTATTCCGTTCTTTTTTTTTCATCAACTAGTTAAGCCGCACACTTAGGGTTACAACCCTAACTCTATTTTATGACCATTTGACACTACTACTTTTTTTTTTTTATTTGTTGTTCTGTGTATTGTCTCCCCCCTCCAGAGCGAGAACTACTAACAATCTAGGAGGGAAACCTTGCCTGAAGAAAAGAAAAAAAAAAAAACTGAAAAATTCACTATCAGTTCGTTTAACCCATCAACCCATTAATCAACCATGGCTAGAGAAATTAAAGACATCAAAGAATTCGTTGAATTAACCAGAAGATCCGACATCAAATCCGCTGTCGTCAAGGTCAACTCCAAGATCAATGCTAACGGTAAAAAATTCAAACAAACCAAATTCAAGGTTAGAGGTTCCAGATACCAATACACTTTAGTTGTCAACGATGCTTCTAAAGCCAAAAAATTGCAACAATCTTTACCACCACAATTGAAAATCACCAACTTGTAAACGGATTTAAGTTAAGTCAGGAAATTTCCATGTTAAATTAATTGCATTAATGAGTTCAAGAAGATAGTGTCTAGCAAGTTTACTTGTGCCATCCCAAAGTATAATTTTGTATATTTAATATATATTTTAGAAAACAAAACTTAAAGAGAGATAATAGATAATAAATCATACAACGTCTTCCATCTCCTCGTCTTCTTCCTCGTCTTCGTCATTTTCCTTATTTTGATCCTCTTCATCTATTCCTAATCTGACGGCCCTTTCTGCATCTCTTAACCTTCTATATTCAGGCTTCAATGTGTACTTGGATGTGTAAGGTCCTCTTTTGATCAAAGTTGCAATCGAATCTAAAGATTCTTTCAAATATGATTCAGGCTGTCTAGTTCTTTCCTTCAACCCTTTCATGGACCAATATTCATACTCTTCAAACAATCTGAATAATAAATCCAATAAATCTTTCTTTGGCATTCTGATGGCCCTGCCTTCACTCTTGTTCTTTCCTTGTGTGGATCTTAAAAATACTGAAGTACTTGGCCCCTTGATAGACGGTCCTGCATTGGATTGGATGACACCTGGAATTTCATTCAAGACGGTCACTTTCGGTCTCTCCTTTCCTTGGGTCATATTTTGACGTTTCATTAACGATTCTCCGATCTTCAGACCTGTTTTCGAAGGTATAACAGTACAATCATGACACACTTTACCCATCAAACTGGTTTTCTTCGGAATGGTTTTCACAAACGGAATATACTTCTTGACTGGCTGTCCATCTTGTCCTTCTTTTTGAACTCTAAAGTATTTGAACTTTCTTCTAGGCTGGAACTTCTTCTTCTCTGCGTTTAAATCTTTCAATTGCGGCTGCTCAGGCATTTCGGAAACTTCAGTCAATTCTTGTTTAAACTTCTTTAAATTCTCTTCTGTGAATGCATAAGAATTGTTTACTTGCGTGTTTAACATTCGTATGTCATATTCGTGGGGGATTTGGTCACTGCTATCTTCACTTAGCACAAGTTTCACCTGTAATTTGCCATTTTTGTCTTTTCTGATTTTGACATTACCTAGTTGCTGGCCATTCATTGAGTCCTTGTTAGACCATACATCCATCAAATATCTTGGTAATTTCACCAACCACACCTTTTGATTGCCTCTACTCAAGTTCATATCCAAGGTTTCATTTTGTTCTAAGTAATCTTCTGGGTCAGATAAAATTGATGGCTCGTCATCAAAGTTCTCCGGGTTAGATGCATCAGGTTGATCTTCCTGCTTGGGTGGCTGAATAGGTTTCTTGACCGTACTTGCTTTAGTCGGGCTTGTCTTGATTGCACTAGTTTTAGCAGAACTCATTGTCTAGTGGTGTAGGTGAAAGTTGTTGATAACGAAATGCTGATGGCTGACTTTCTTTTTTTTGCAGGAGAGTGAGAATTGAGCTACGAAGGAAATAGGCGAATAGCATGGTTATATGCACTCTCCAAATGAACTAGAGAAGAAAACTGTATTACATGCTTTCACGAAATGTTACAGGAGAGGAGTAATTTATAGGATTCTGATAATTATAAGGCATATAGATTTCCCTGTATTGCGGTCAAGTATAGAGGGTGGAGGAGGATGGCAAGACCACAACAAACACAGTTTGTAATATACGCGACATTATATTTATTCGTCACACGTCGAAGACATTCCCATACATTTTTTTCTACTTCTCCCTATTATTGACTTGCGTTCTCTTGTTCTGTATCTACAATAACAATGATTTTGTCAGCCCCACATTACTTTGGAGATAGGCATTGTGGGTATTGCAAAGACTCAAAACTAGAAGACCACTATGCATTGGACTCGCAAGTTGGTTTGAACCTACCAAAGGAGTCAGTTATAATAGGGACATCGGTATTGCAAATGACGTGTAAGGACTACGACGAATTGATCAACATGGGTTTCAGAAGATCAGGATCGTTCATGTATAAACCTGACTTGTTGAAAAGTTGCTGCCGATTGTTTACTATAAGAACCAATCTCTCAATGTGCAAATTGACTAAGGAACATAGAAAGGTGGTTAACAGATTCATACACGAGATATGCCCTGACTTGCCAGCACCCAAGAAAAACACGTTTGACTTGAACCGATTACACGAAGCCCAATTGAAATCAACTAGATTTAGAACAAAGTTTGAGCCTTCGGGATTCAGTAAGGAAAAATTCGAATTGTACAAGAAGTATCAAGTGCAAGTACATAATGACGATCCCAAAGACGTGACTGAATCGTCGTTCAAAAGGTTTCTATGTGACACCCCATTTCCAAAAGAAGAGGTCCAAGGCGATAGCAAACAATTGCAAGGTCTTAGTCTTGAATCATGGAAGCACTCTAAAAGACCACGTATCGGTCCTACGCACGAGTTGTATTATTTGGACAATAAATTGATAGCGATATCGATACTAGACTTTTTGCCCTCGGGTGTTTCATCTATTTATTTTATTTGGGACCCTGATTATGCCCACTTGAGTTTGGGAACCTTGTCTGGATTAAAGGAATTACAAATGTGTCAAGAATTGGGATACTCTTGGTATTATTTAGGATACTATCTTGAAGATTGTGTGAAAATGAAATACAAACTGAAATTTGGCGGCGAGTTACTCGATGTGTGTAACGAAGTATATTTTCCGCTTGATATTACCAACAGCTTCACCAAAAAAGGTCGATTATTTGTAATTGGGGAGAAAGATGAATCATATGACGATGAGTTAGAAATTGAGAATTCGGGAGACCCTATTGATTATAAAGAAAGTGATTTTTACGGTCAAGAATTGGTGAATATCGCAGAGGGTATCTACGGGAGCGATAGAATTAAACAAAAAGCAGAGAAAGCAAGACGGATTTTGTCTCATAATTTCAATATAAAGCAAGACGAAAGCGCTTCGAACCTTCCAGATATTGTTCCAGGAATAATCCCCTTGTGGCAGATATTAGAATGGTTTGAAACAGGGGTGATTGATGATGAATTCCCCATGGAAATATTTATGCAAGGCAGAATGTACGAATATGTTTTGGACGATTTGAATGCATTCGGAAGAAGTGCTATTATAGATTGCATCAGGGTATTTGGGTTAGAAAGGGTGCAAAACCTGGTTATTATGTTCTAAATAATATACAAGCATATATTAATATACGAATCGACGACAAATTCCAAGGGAAGAATACGTCCAAAGGATGAGAGTTATTTTTGTTTTCTTTTTAAAGCAGTTGTCAATTTTACAAAATGAGGCTAGAGATTAGGGCCAAAAAGACTGACCCGAAGAATGTGGCCGCCACCGAAATCCCCCCATTAGGGCAGTCGCTTGAAACACCATGCATTGAAACATTACTGTAGTTTTTCTGAGGGCTTTTTTTCCAAGGTAGCAATTGATGAAGATGGTGCTTTTTATCTTCTTCACTGTAGATGTTGTCACTTTTATTGTACAACTTCTCAGGCAGCACCAACTCTTGCTGTGGTTGAGAACTGTGAGCTTCTGAATCTGCCTCGTACACCTCTGCGGATAGGGCTGCTAATTCATCAAAGACATATCCCTTTTCTATTGGAGTTTTCAACTCTTTCAATTGATCAGCATCATCGCTTTGGATGTATTCATCAATCAAGCTCTGTAATCTTAAATCATTTGCCTCTTCGATATCAGCACAGGCAATTTTCGACATATTTGGATAGTGGAAAACTAACGATTTCCCAATGATATAGGACTTGGATTTCTTATTCAATGACAAATATGGATCTGTGTATTTCAATTCAAAGCAGGTACTGTTGATACAACCATGTTTTCCCAGCAAGTCTCCTACTTGGCAATACGCATCATTCTTCTGTTCTTCACATTCAGGACTAGCATTATAAGGATTGAAATGCAAACCAACAGCTTCACAGTTGCCATCTGCAGGAACAGATCTATCGTGGATGTGGTAATAAAATGGACCTTCATTCTTAGGTAATCCAGTCATATCAATATGAACATTGACATATTTTCCTTGTTTTGCAGTAAATACGACATTTCCTGTCACTTGCTTGTTACCTCCAAATGGAAAGTCAGCAATTGCAACTACGTCTTTGGGGTTTGATTTGATCTTGGGGGCTTTATCAGATAATACAGTTGACAATAATGTCACTATTGTGACCGAGAACTGGATGAACATCGTCGTTGTCGTAATCATCATCATCATAAGCTAAAGCTTTTGGTATGTAGCTGCAAAAATTGGTGGGGACGGAAAAAATTTTTTTTAACAAGGATAAACGAATATATCCAGAAATCTTCAAAGAAATATGAAGATTAGTAAAATTATGATGATTTTAAAAAGAATTTTAGACTTTGGATGAAGAATTTGGCAGTAAAATATTGGAATAAGCTTTGACAATGAGATCTGTGAAACTAGAAATAAATGCAAAGAGCCTAAAAGACAGTTGAATAAATATACACGAGTTGCGAAAATAAAAAAGAAGAAAATTAGAATTTATGCAACATAGCATAACAATATTTGATCTGCCGGCTTATTTTTTTTGTCTATTTTTACGCAAATTGATTCTGGTATGGATATAGATATTAGTTCAAATTGGGTCGAAAATCACGAGAAAAAAAAGGCTTAGCATACGATTCTGATTTGCAACTTTCAGCAGTATGTATCCGTGTAATTACTCTTTATCATAGTCTTTTCATTGCATAAATTACAACTAACATCTATATATCAAATTTACTTACATGCTAACGATTCTTTTCAGCAGCTTCCAACTTCTTTTCAATCTCTGCTTTCCATCCTTTTCTCTTTTGTCTTTCTTCAAAGGCTTGTTTGTTAGCCAAGACTCTGTTCACTATATACTCAGTATTCATATGGTCATATTTATGCTTGCCAATCTTTTCAAAAATTGGAACATCAACTTCATCGTACACTCCTTCATCAATTTCAGTTGGTCCATGATAAACTTTCACGACATTTGTGTGTGCCAATTTCTTTAAAAATTCAGGTGTTGGCTTATATGGTGCACCCAAAATTATGCCATCAACAAATCTACATTGTAACACACACAATGCTCTTTCCAAAATATTCATAATTGGGTAGTTCAAGCCCTTATATTCATTGACAACGGAGTCATCATGAAGTCCAACAATAACCTTCGCATTCAATTTGGAAGCTTCTTGATGGGCAATCTTCAATACCTCAATGTGGCCCGGATGGAACAAATCAAATCCCCCATCAATGTAAACAGCATTTTCTTGAGTGCTAGCAGGAGCAACAATTTCGTCTAATGAATCACGATTTAAATAAACAGCAGATCCTGGTTTCAATCCAGTGCAATCAGTAGCATAACGCTTGAATCGATCCAAATTGTCTTCACTTAATAATTTGTCCGTGTTCTTCGTGATTGCTGGGTAGTGATGATCCTTTGACATTAACAACATTCTTCCCACCAAATCCGTAGTTGATATGTTTGGGGTACGTTTGACAACAACAAATCTTCCCAAATCCTTAACCACCTGGTAGCAGTCTTCTCCATTTGCATCTGTGGTAATGTCATCTCCATGAACAACATATGGACATCCATACTTGTCCATAAACTCAGGATCAGTCACATATGGGGCATTTGGGATTGCCTTGGTGGTCCATTTACAGGCTTCGACTGCAGTGATTCTTTCGTCCAATTTCATAACTGTGGGGCCTTTATTGGCATAAATCTCTTCATCTGAATGAACACCTACGTACAATTCCTTACCCAATTGACGTGCTTGCAACATGGCTCCGGCATGTCCTAGTCGATGTTAGTTATTTTCATTCCCTTCACATATTAGGAGTCCTTATTCACCCTCGACCTAAAATAAAATACATACCGTGATGAGCAAAATCAAAACATCCATCAATCCAAATTCTACAATTCTCAATTCCTTCTGGTCTTGCAAACATTGTCAGATATTCTTATCGTTGGGCAAAAAAAGGAAAAAGAGGTGTCAACGTGTTTTCCATGAGACAGAAAAAAAAAATACAAATTAAAATACGACACACAAGACAATCAATCAATTATCCCATGATATATTTTCCTACATACAAACTATTACTAATGTATTTACAAGAACCCGGATTGTTGTTGACCCACTTCAATTTGATTCCCTTCATCACGAGATTTAAACGGGTTCCTTGAAACATGTGCTGCATGGTCCTGTCTAATCGTATTACTAGGGTGATCCATAATTATCCCTCTTGATTGTTGCCATTGCTGTTGCTGTTGCTGTTGTGGGTGACTATCTGTTCCAAAGTACGTATCTGTGTAGGTTCCAGCATTGACCCCCGAACCAGTATACCTCACTCCTCTCTCAGATGCTCTCTCCTTAAGCATTTTCATGAGATAAACGTAAATCATACCTGCATTTCTCGTAGAACAGGCATGTAGCCAACCAAAAAAAGTTCCAATCACCGGAGGGAATGTAATCAACAAATCAAACATAATATTTGTTTGTAACTGGGCCACTAACTTGTTTGGTAGATTGAAATTTTGCTGGGCAATAGTAATTAATCTAGCATGCACTGCGTACATCACAATAGGACCCAATACCGGGAAAAATAAGACAACCAATGGTGCTAATCCCAAACCGCAATCCATACCAACACCACAACTACCCAAGAAACACTTGTCATCAACCCATGCTCGGGACTGAATCTTCTTCCAGCCGGCTTGTTCTCTCTTGGTTGCTAGATCTTGAGGTAGACGAACCTTATTTCCATCTTTATCTTCATATGGATTTACTTTGGCATTCCAGTGTTCCTCGGCATAATCAGAAAAATAATCCATGGCAATGCCATATCCAGGAATATTTTCTAGTTGATTTTGAATCTGTGACATATCTAAAGATGCTTGATCTCGAAAGAATAGAAGGCTTTCTTTGGAAATATAATTTTTTTTTTTTGCTCTCTCGGATTTCGGTATAAAAACGGGTACTTCGGGAGAAACGAAATGTGTTGCATTCAGTCAACGATTACCAGTGTCAGTATGAGGACTCTGTAGGTTTCTGAGTGGGTACAGGTATCATAACACCATTTGTTTCTTCCTGGCATATATAGCATTTACTGTTTTTCTTCGCTTTATACCAACTCAAAAAACAATCCTTGCAATAGACATGCCCGCATTGCGTCCGTATGGGCGATTTGTAGTCATCTTTGCACAACACACATTTGAACGGAATATCATTCTTAGCTTTCTTCTTGCTTCCCTTAATTTCCCAATCTCTGTTAATGGGGATCTTTTGCTTTGATTCATCTCGTATATGAAGAAATTTACATGTATCACCGTACCCACAATATCCTGTTTGCTGAAAATCTTTGCAAACATCTGGTTGGAAATCAGTGATAATGGTGGTCTTAACATTGGCAGCAAGTGGCTTTAATTGCCCTTTGACAGAAGATTCTTGGGATTTGATTTCAACTGCAGCGGCATCTGTTTTAACCTCCAGCGGAGTGTTTGTCAGAGATGCGATGGGTACCTTTTCTAGTGCTCCTTCCTCATTCCCCTTACTTATTGTTACTTTTTTAGTAACCTTAATATCATGATCATCCCCAGATTCATTGACGTCGTCTATCTTTCGTTTTGATACTTGTTGTTTCTTAGCCACTCTTTTTTTGAACATTGGATGCCAATAACATACTTCGAGTTGGAATTGGTAACGTAAATTCCTCTCCGGCCGAAAAAAAAAATTATCTGTAGCCTGTTTGTAGAAAGGCAACAGACAAATCATCTTCAGTGAAAGACTCATTTTTCGGACATGTTTATTTCCGCTTCTCAAATTGATCAATTTGCTCTTCCTCGTCTGCTCCCCCTCCATTCATAGAACAATGATTCAAAGAGTCCTCTTGAGACAGAAACCTTTTGCGTCTCGGTTATATTCCACTGTCACGCCTGTGTCGTATTACAAATTATTCCCACAGACTTTCCCGCAAGGAGGTCCTCCGAAGGATTCATTCAGAATCAATGACAGGGTCTTACGACGTGAATATCGCTCATTACAAAGCGAACACCACCCAGATGTCTCCTCAGACAACAACAAGTCCTCAGACATAAATAGGGCTTATTCAACGTTGAAGAATCCATACACCAGAATTGCACATTTCATCCATCTCAATCTGCCGAACCATGTTGACATTACCGAGGATCTGATATCCAAAAAGTTGACCCAGAAGTATCAGCAGAAATCCCCAGAGTCTTCTATGAACTATAAGGAGATGCTAATGCAAGTATTAGAGGCTCATGAGCAATTAGAATTGTCCGAACTGGAGCAGCAGTTGGAGACCCTAGAGGCAGAAAATGACGAACGTATCGAACAAACTGAAAGTCGAATTGAAAAGTTGCTACACGAATCACAAATCAACTGGGAGGATTTAATGATGGATGCCATTAGGTTGAAATATTGGGTTAATATACAAAATGGAATTAAGGATTGGGAACCAGGCAAGCCAGTTCATTTGACTCATTAACTTAATATTTATAAACAATAATATACACAAGACAGATTTAAGTGACATACAAACACCTGCATGCTTATTCGCTTGCCATGGTTTTATCGTCATCATCATCATCATCGTCGTCATCGATATCTTCCTCATCTTCATCTTCGTCGTCCATCTCTTCGTCTTCCTCTAAATAGCTAATTGGGACATTATACTCACACGAGTTGTACTCTTGTTTTTCCTCTTCCGTCTTTGGATGCATCCTTAACCACTTCATTCTTGGTCCAGTAGCACTCAATTCATTGATTTTGAATCCAAACAACTTTAAGCCAAAATCGTTTTGGCTAAACTTGTTTATTCTTATTCTGCATTGATTTTCGATTTCAGGGAACATTTTGACAAGCAAACCCGGGAACGTCGTCCCAAAAAATGCTCCATCTATATTCAAATATCTCGAACTCGAAGGAATATAAATATCATTACAACAAGGACAGAATAATCTCACCGTCTCTTGTCCAGGAACATCCGTCGTTCCAACAGGTATCAAATGCATACCATCACAAAAATATCTTGGACATGACCCAAAGTCGTTTCTTTCAAACTTTGACGCCATTGCAGTTAGACCCTGCTTGGACACTATATATCTAGCATGTATCAACCCATATAGTAATTCGGCTGAGTGTGCCAACAATGCTTTGTTTGGCAATTCTGTTGGATTCCTTTTGCTATTGCTGCTGCTATTTGACGTAGCTCGGGATTCATTAGTGTTGGTCATGTTGTCGTTGTTGTGGTCTTCAGCAGTCTCCACTTGATAATCTAATATCGTGTATAATGCTTCTCTATAATATGGTACTTGCAGGGACAATCCGGTTAAATTGAAGTCATCTTCAATAAAATCCTGCGATACTTGCACAAAATAATCATGACCAAATAGCTCACAATATTGCTGTATCCAAGGTACATAGTCTTCTTCTGGATCACTAGGCATTATGACTCTTGAATATATCCTATTTTAGTGTTGTCCAGCTTCCCGAAGGTTTTCAAAATGTGGATAATAGAAGGGAAAAAAAACACCAAAGTACTAACAATACTTCCTTCAGTATAAGATACTAATCGTGGAAAAATAAAAAAAAGATAACAAAAAAATGTATGTATGAAAAGGAAACAAAAACAATCCAGGTATATTATGAACTAATAATACAAATAGAATAGAATACTTCTTTTTCCCCAGATAATAATCTTTCTTTATTGTCTTGGATACCGATGTTGGCTGTGGATTATTAGATGTTTGGCTAATTTTTTTTTTTTTTTTCGTCTGTTCATCAAAGAGAAATCTTACTCAAACTCTCTTCAGATGTGGTTTTGTCGATGGCACATCTTTTTTTTTGTTTAGGCTTTTTTTTTTTCTCTGTTCACTGGTGTTTTGTAGAGCGTTGGTTATTTTTTTTTTCCTAAGCTGGCCACTCTCCACCAAAGTCGTCACTACGGATTAGGTGCCCACCCTTCTGCTATGCTCTCCATTGATTTACATCCATATACCATATTGGTATCAATATTCCTTGTTCTTCTAGTTAAACAAGTTGTCGGATACATTGGAAAATCCACAATTCAAGAATTTGTCTGGCTAATCTATCTCAAGGTTTCTTCTAGTCAAGTTATCAAAGATTATAATGCAAAGAAGGTCGAATTGCATGAGGTAAATAAACAAAAAAGAGCAATTAGTGCACAGGATGAATACGCCAAATGGACAAAATTGAATCGACAGGCAGATAAATTAACTGCTGAATTACAGAAATTGAATGAAGAATCACACAAACTGAAAGCATCAATAGATAAGATTGCCAGTGTTTTATTGATGCTCTTGACGACATTGCCTATTTGGGTTTCACGATTCTTCTTCAGAAAAACCCATTTGTTCTATTTGAGAAAAGGAGTGTTTCCAAAATACATTGAATGGGTTTTGGCATTACCATTTTTACCATCAGGTGCCATTGGTTTGACTATTTGGATGTTTGCTGCCAATTCAGTTATCAGTAACCTTATATTCTTGGCTAGTTTTGCCTTTGAAAAGAAAGTCAATAAACCTATCAGAGAAGCAAAGGTAGAAAAAAGTCAATAGTATATATATACATATACATATATAGATAGCACTATACCAAGTCAAGAAGTTCTTTGTTTCTCCTAATCATGGTGTCCTGTAGTTCATTTTTATCATCAAATTTATATGTGCTTATCTTCTTCGAGATTTTATCCTTTTCATATTCCAATTTCAGTTTGTTTACTAAGCACTTTACCGCACCAGTAAACACTCTATCCTGTCCAATTGAATAATACCATGAATCCACCACATTGACCCAACATTCCAAGTCAAACGAATATCCATAGATATCATTACTATTGTCCAAAAGAACCAATGGAGATCCATCCTTGGTGTTGATTTCCAATGCTTTGACGATAGGGGCAGTTGCAGATTTATCCTTGATTCTATAATTATTAAGTATGGTTGCAATAGAAACTCGTTGCATTTTTACACGCATATGTGTCAAATCCCAACCGTAGAGCAAACCTGAACTTGTCAATGCCACAAGGTTCCCACAGTTGTCATGCTTCATAGCTATTACACTGTCGCCCAATTCAAATGTGGGACAGGTGTATCTTCCAGTTCTTGCTGATACTATTTGTATACCTCCGTTGAATGAAACAAAGACATAAAATCTAAGCACACCCTGAATTAGTATTGGCAACACATGCTGGATTCGAAAGGGGAAAAACAACGAAAATAAACGATCCTCTTGGCCCTGTTGGCTCACAATTACTCTTGTAGGATCATCGAAATCACGATCCGTAGAAGCGTCGTCGTCTGAGCTCCACGGTTTTCCGTTTCGAATTTCTATCGTGGTACGTATCTCATCAGCAACCTGCGCCAAAGCGTCATTCTTTTCTTGGGTGTGAGTGAACAGTTGGAAAACGACAGAAAAAACCAAATCTTCATCCACTTCAACAGCAGTACCAGATGACAACTCTGCCAGAATATCTTTCAGCTTTGCATGGGTTTTGTAAATCTTGTTTATTTCCACGTTCTGTAACGCATGATTGTTGAATAAACCCTCTGGCAAGTTGCTAATGTATTTGAACGAGTGGGGATACTTCTGCTCCATAAGCTTCCGTTTCTGTCTATTCTTTTGTCGCTTTAGAGCTACTTCGGAAACAGACACGGTATTGCTGACTGTATTTTCCCCACCTATATCTTCATTGTCATTGTCATTGTCATCATCGTTATCAACTTCTTGTGTGGTCTGTTCCGCTTTCCGTTTCATTCCATGGACTGCTGTCTGCAACCCCAATCTAGGCATGCTGTAATTAGACTGCGATATTTTAGAACTTGATTTGAGTTTGCGTTTCTTCTCGATACCTATCGGTGGTTGTGTAAGATTGTTCGACGTCTCAGTAGCTGCAGCAGTCGAAGATGAGATTAAAATCGGCGCCACTCTCTTTTTTCCTGACTTTGTAATGGTCACTGTTTGATTACGTAGTTTGTTGATGTCAATTGATGCTCTGTTGATGGTGACTAGCAGTGGTGCCGGTGTTGGCAGGTCGATTTTTGACTTTTGTGGCGACAACGACGATGACGATGACACAGACGATGAACTCTCTAACTTCTTAGTTGATTCATTGTTCAATGGCATCATTCTTCGTAGCGCAAGCGCTCTTATATCTTTTGCCTTCTCTTCCAATTGTAACTGCTCGACACTTTCTGGTAGAACTGTACTTTCTCTATCAGCCCCATATCGATTCAACTGTTGATCAATCAAGTCTTCGGTTACCACTTTGCCCAATTCCCCATCCAAAAATCTGACACTAGTAATCGAACCATCCAAACAACTAAAGTAAAAAGTCTGACCATCGGGCGCCCAGCAAATATCTGTGATTGCATTATCTACTATATCTTGACAAACGGCAATTGGTCGGGAATTACATGTAGACCAAACGGCCAACGTTCTATCTTGTCCTCCGGTTGCTACTATAGTTTGAAATTTGAGTTCCTCATCGGGATTTTGTTCACCTATCTGGAATAATCTTGGGGAGAAGGCACAAACTTCGACAGGCGCTTCGTGCCCAATTAATGAAATATCACTTCCCCAATTCCCTCTATTGATAATTGCAACAGACGGAACAGGCCCATTTGTGGCATTCGGTACAGCTATATGCTGACCATCGGGGGACCAACTCATTCTTCGGAAATATGATGTCAATGGGGACTTTTTAAACGGATCCATCACAGTGTGTTCCATCTGAAATTCGTAATTGTTATACTCATTTAGCTTTTTGTAGTATCGGAATATTCTTACTGTCCTATCATCTGACGCAGTAGCAAAAAACTTATTTGCTGGATCAAATACTATACCTTTAACCATTGATTGATGGATATCGTATCTTTTTATTCTTTCGAATGTCAAGGCGTTCCAAACAATGATCGATCTATCCAATCCCACGGTTACTAGCAAGTTCCCGTCAGGAGACCAGCAGATATCCTGGATATCATTGTCATGGGCAACTAGTCTTTTACGAACCGTCCAATGCTCCAAATCTTGTTCCTCTGTGCCAAACAGTTTGGGTATTTGCGTATTATCCTTCTCCCAAATTAAACATATTTTATCATCGGATCCCAGTGCTAGCCATCTCCCATCTGGAGAAAACTTTAGTGAAGTGACAACACCATTATGTCTTGACATAGTACATAAAGGACGACGCAATGATTTGTCCGGTAACGATTCCTCCATTTTTATGGTGGCTGTATCCTTCTTCGTTTTGTAGGGGAATTCTGATACCTTGAAAAACTGATTGATGGTCGATATGTCCCAGATCTTGATGTTACCATCCAATCCCCCAGATGCAAGCCTTGTGCCGTCGTGGTTGATAGTAACTGCATAGCATTCCACTTTCTTATTCTCGGCTTCAAGTATCAAGTTAGTATATATTTTTATATATATTTCAAACTAGAATGATCTCCACATACTCTTATGACCAAACCATGGTATTTTTAGAATTTGCATTGGGTGGTTTACCTACAGAATTTGGTGTTTGAATGTTTGTTTTTTTGTTTTTTCTACTTTTCAGCTGTTCTCCTGTTTGTCTATTTTTTTTCTCTGCTTGGTTTATCCAAGTACTGTGTCCTCACAGTATAACTCGCCCTAGGATCAAAATTACCTTTGTAAATTTTTGTTTTTTTTTTTATTTACTATACAAAGGACAAAATAGATACGTCTTTTCCCATTTTTTGTTTTTAATTTTAATTTTGATTTTTATTACAAACCATATTCAATTCTAACAGCATTAGCAAACCTTTCTAAACCTATGACCAATTGATCCAAAGGAACAGCAGCGTAGGTCCCTCTGAAAAAAATATGAGTTTTGTGACTTGGGTTTTGTGGCAAGTTTTTCTGTGGAGGAGAAGATTGTCCTTCACTCTTGAACCAAGATCCTGGTGCCATCAAACAACGTTGTTTAATAGCTTGTTCGTGAATAGCGGCTTCAACCTTTAATGGATCTTCACCAAATTCTTTATATTTAGGATGTTTAGTAGCATCAAGTGTGATGGTGAAGAACATACCGGCTACTGGAGGATTGTATGTAGAGACTTCCTTTGGCATATATTCCTCGACGGCATCGATGGCGACATCTCTCTTGTGAGTGTATTCAGCTCTCAAACCAATCAACCAGTCCAAGTATCCAGAGTGGCCCCATTTACGCAATAAACCATTTGTCAATGATTCGGAAAACCCAGATGGGTTTTGTATAGAAACTTCATGTGCTCTGACGTATCTTTCTAATAAAGATTTTTGACCGACAATCCAACCTAATCTCAAACCTGGAGCAAGGACTTTGGAAAAGGAGTCCAATCTGATAACTCTACCTTCCACATCAAGGGAGATAAATGAAGGAACCAAGGCTCTCAAGAATTCGTCGTGTTCATGCACAGCTTTTCCTTCTCTGGATGCCTTGTCTTTAGTGTATGGTTCCATTTGCAAGAAATAATAAGGCTCATCTTCAATAATCATGAAATCATACTTACAGGCAATATCGTAGATTTTCTTTCTTCTTTCGGCACTCAATGAAGAACCTGTTGGGTTCTGACCGGTACAGATTGTGTACAAGAATTTTGGTTTATTACCCACCCATCTACTCATTAACTCTTCTAATTTCTCTGGAATAATACCAAAGTCATCCATTGTAACTGGAACAGTGTTAACTCCTTGACCATTTGCCGACTCCAATGCTGAAGAAAAACTGTACTCCTCAACCAAAATAGCATCACCTTTGCTACAAAAAGTTCTCAAGGAAGTATCCCAAGCTTCGGTATTACCAACGGAGACAATTATATCCCAGTCCTCATAGGCAGGTTTATGGATCATTTCAGTGTGCTCCTTTATGAACTGTAAGAATTCTGCGGAACCAAAAGTGCTACCGTATTGTAAAGCTCTGGATAATTCGACTTGATCCGGAACATTATCGGCTTTCTTCTTGTGGACTTCAATTGTTGTTTTGTTGTCGCCGGTAATTGGGGCACCAATGCCTCCAGTAAATGATGGTGTTGGGATATCAGCAGTAATTTTGTCAAACGGGAAATAATCTGATAATGGTAAACCACCTGCCAAGAAAGTGACATCAGTGTTGTAGTATTTGAAAATTCCCTTTAACGGAGAAGTTTGTCTAGCTCTGGTTTCACTGGATAACAAGTGAGACAAATCTTTTGCCTTTGGTTTAGATGAAGTGGTCATTTTAATTGAAGTGAAAGGATTTGATAACGAAGTAATGTAATGTCTTGCACTGAATAAACATTCTGTTTTTTTTTCTTGCGGAGAGAGGGAAAAGACGATGAAATTTATAGGGCCCTACAGTACGTTGGAAACTTTGCGAGTTGATTGATCTTTTTTTTTCATTTTATGCGACGTGTGATATGACTAATCGAGAAATTGCCGAACTCTGTCTTATCTTAAGGAAGTACGGGATTTGGGGGGAGCGTAAACCGGTTCCAGTTTAATTAATTCGGTATGGCGGAATTATGTCCAACTGATAGACCAAATTATTAGGAAGCTGCTGCGCCATTGATTTCACATTATTTGGACAGCAATAACTCGGATTAACCACTACATCAACCACAATCACAACGGCGGAATATATCAATATTATTCGGAGTAACTACTGATACACCCCGCTTTTTTTTTCGGCAAGATAATACCAATCTAATCAAATGACTCATGGAATGGCACAAAACCCACCAGCATCAAATATGATGTTGATCAAATATGATATATATAAGGAAGAAGAAACATCTCCTCCTTTTGGAAATGTATCAGGGTTAATTCTGGTTAACCAAATTATTTTGGTTTGATTACTAGTGAAGAAGAATACTTCTGGGAACCATTTTCGGTGTTTTTTTTTGTGCCTCTAACTCAATGGATTTTTTTTTTCTGCTAGTAGTGATATCATCACCAATTAGCTTTACTACAGAAATGTATGGATTACGATTGTGGGAATGCACTATTATATTGGCTATTGGACATCAGTAGTAATAATTACAGTCAATGGCAATACGGCGAATAGAGGTGACAGGACATGCATTTCTATTGTGGGCTGTCATGCGTGTACATGTTCATAATCACGCTTAAAATTTTTTCCCACAAACGCGTCAAAATTATTTGTAACAGTAGAACTATTTTCATACTAACTGGACAAAACTATTTGTACTAATGATAAATAAATA
The DNA here is from genome assembly GCA_030557875.1 of Candida neerlandica. Classification (NCBI taxonomy): domain Eukaryota; kingdom Fungi; phylum Ascomycota; class Pichiomycetes; order Serinales; family Debaryomycetaceae; genus Candida; species Candida neerlandica. The sequence continues at coordinate 48,855 of JANIWD010000056.1, forward strand.
TTATGGTCCCTTACTTCATCACCAGTATTTTTCTGACCTCATTATATGGCAATAGATAATGTAATAACAATACGATATATGGTATGGTTCTTACACGACGTAAAATGATTGCCAATTATTGAATTACACTATTCAAAAGAGTTGAAGTCCTCTTTGTTATATTCGATATGGACGTTCTATTCTAATTTATATTCTATACATGTTATTGTTCATTAGCACTCAAAAGCTATAAGTTTCAATAATATTATAAATACTAATGAAAGTATAATATAGCATATTCGCCAGAGAAATAGACAGTTTTTGTTCAAGTGTTGTAAATGTGTTTGTTGCACTTGTTCAAACAATTTTTTCAGTCTTCCCGTGAACTATTTTCAAAATGTAGTGCAATCAATTTTGTCACATTCGTGCAAAAAATTTATGACCACAATTTTTGTAGGAAAATCTACAAAACGGTACAACTCACAATCCTACAAGATAGTCCATGAGAGCGAGTTTACCTAGAAGTGTAAAAAAAAGATTTTTCACTCCAAAGGAAGAGGAGCAATCGGTTCCTGCATCTCCAGACAACCCTTCTGATAGTTTGTTTGTATTGGATGACGAAGATGAGGAAGACCAAAACAATGATGAAATTCAAGAAATTCAAGAAATTCCCAAGACCCCCATGCCCACGCCCACGCCCACAATCTCTCAGTATATGTTTAAAAAAGAATTGACTCAGACTGTTGGAGATGTCTCTCCAGCTATTGCAAAGTACTTGTACGAAAAGTATTCCCTCAAACAGAATGCGGTGATGTTTGCCGTTGGAGAATTATTGGCAAATCCTCCAGATATCGATGACTTGCCTCAGCAAAAATCGACCTCAACATCGCCCAAAAAAAGGTCCCATAAGTCACCATCCCAGGGACTTTCTCCTAGGAAGAAAATGAATGTGTCAGAATATTTGCATGGGTTGGATAGTAAAGTGCCAGATGAGGAAGAGGGGGAGCATCAATCATGGCAAAGATTTATTGGAAGTATGAATTCCATGGCAATGGCGACGCGGCCAACAATGAAAACCTTGAAATATCAGGAAGGTTTGGAACTAAGAAGAATTATTCCTGGTAATTCCACCATGATGAAAAGTGCTATGGTTAGAATCTACTATAACGATAGAGAGATTGGGAAACTACCCGAGGAATTAGCCACTATACTCAGCCCTTTATTTGACTTCAAAATAGCTACCTTCAAAGCCTCCATGCTTGAGGAAACAATATCAAGATTATCTACAGGAGACACCTTTTACATTCAAATTGAGGTGTTTTTGACCGATCTAGGATTTGTAAAGAACGTCGAAGCTGTTGAAACCCCAGTTGATGCAAAGATGGTAAACATTAATTTCTCCAAAGAAACAGACGGGGAAGCGGCTCTTAGACGTCGCCAACATGCGATATCCAATTTATTTGATAGGCTACGAATTAGACCACTCAAGATTATGGATGGAGAGGGTGATGATGATAGCGATAATGATGAAGAAAGTGGCGGCGGTGAAATCGTTAATATTGACTCTGATGAAGTGGAGGAACCCGTTAATGAGCTAAATCTTGACCAATTGCAGGAGTTCTATCTGAGCAATAATCAAATGAAAGTCTTGGAAGGTTTGCCGGAAACTACCACCCCGCCAAAAGAGAACTTTAAGGTGAAGTTGAGAAGTTATCAACAACACGGATTGGCCTGGATGTTGGCGAGGGAGAAAGAGTTCGATGTTTTGGAAATGCTTCTGAACGAAAAGAAACTATCAACTCAAACAAGGACTGAATTAGAAAACTTAGGTACGATAAACCCGTTGTGGAGAAAATACAAGTGGCCAAATACCGATCAGGAATCACCATCTCAAGATCAAACCGGTAAATATTTTTATGCAAACTTATACAATGGAGACTTGGCCGTGCAAAAACCAGTGATCAAATCTAGTTTGAAGGGTGGAATTCTAGCAGATGAGATGGGGTTGGGTAAGACCATATCCACCCTTTCTCTCATCGCATCGGTTCCGTATGACCTAAACCCTTCTCCAGAATCAAAATTGCCCTATGCATCAAGAACCACTTTGATTGTTGTGCCAATGAGTTTGTTAAGACAATGGGAAAGCGAGTTCAAAAAGACCAATAACCAGAACACCCATTTTCTTGTTTTTCATTATGGTGATAACCACAATGCTAATTTGGCGGCGACATTGTGCAGTCGCGATCCTTCGAAGATTCCAATTGTCATGCTTACAACGTATGGTACAGTTCTCAGCGAATTTAGCAAATTGTCCAAGAACCGAAATTCAAGAGGTGAATTGGCTAGAGTGGGGCTCTATTCTGTCAAGTTTTTCAGAATTATTCTTGATGAAGGACACACTATCAGAAACAGAACCACAAAGACTGCCAAATCAGTTTATGAATTAATGCTGAGCAGGAGATGGATATTAACAGGGACTCCCATAGTCAACCGCTTGGACGATCTCTATTCCTTGGCTAAGTTTTTGGAAATAGACCCATGGAGCAACTTTTCCTATTGGAAGACATTTGTGACGTTACCGTTTGAGCAGAAGAAGATTTCGCAGACGTTGGATGTCATCAAGTCGATCTTGGAACCCATATTTTTGCGACGCACAAAGCTGCAAAAGAAAAACGGCAAGCCGTTGGTTGAATTACCAGCGAAGGAAGTTGTTATCGAGGAGATCAAGTTCAACGCCGAAGAAGAAAAGTTGTATCAGTGGTTCAAAGAAAAAGCCTACAACTCGTTTGCTGAAGGAATGAAATCCGGCCAATTGTTGCGGCGCTATAGCCAAATTTTGACTCACATCTTGCGACTTCGTCAGGTATGCTGTCACGTTGACTTGATTGGCGGTGCCCACGAAATGGACGACGAGGTTATAGACAACGAACCAGATGAAGACATGAGAAAGTTTTTGCAATCTATGAAAGACCTGCAGGTTAAGTATCTCAACGATACAGAAGTCAGACAAACAATGTACAAATTGTATGACAAAATTCAAGAAGAAAATGAGTGTTCCATATGCACACAAGAATCGATTCCCTACCATGAAATGGTTGTGACCCCCTGTGGCCATCTGTTTTGTCTTGCTTGTCTATTGGAGCATTTGCAGTTACAGATGCTATGCCCAAATTGTCGTGCACCAATATCTAGATACCAGCTATTTCGAATTAGAAACCAACCCACTAGTGGGAAAGAGATCAGGTTCCACACTCAAAAACAGTCCAGTGACCGTGGGTTTCAGTTGTATTTGTACGACCCCAATAGAACGTCTTCCAAGATACAAGCTTTGATACATCACTTGAGAAATTTGCATGTACAAGTCCCCAATCTGAAGGTCATTGTTATATCCCAGTTTCTGTCCTATTTGGACATCATTGAGACCGAGTTGAAATTGGAGAGTGAGGACTTTTTGGTTAGTAAGTTCGATGGTAGGCTAAATATGAACGAGCGTTCGAAGCTATTGGAATCTTTCAATGCCCCGTTGACAAATGGAAAAATATCTGTCCTCCTACTATCACTCCGATCTGGGGGCGTAGGCTTGAATCTCACAACGGCTTCGAGAGCGTTCTTAATGGATCCTTGGTGGTCACCCAGTATTGAAGATCAGGCGATAGATAGAATTCACAGAATTGGTCAAAACGAAACTGTTAAGGTGGTCAGGTTTATCGTGCAGAACAGTATTGAAACAAAGATGCTAAAAATCCAGGATCTCAAAAAGCAAATCGGCGAAGCAGTTGCTGCAGAAGAAGAAGAAAGACGACAACGAAGGATCGAGGAGATTCAAATATTGTTTGAGGAGTAGATTATATCAAGTGAGTATGTTCCTATATTACTCTGGTGGTCTCTTGAGATTGTGTGTCACAAAGATACGTTATAGCAATCTAATGGATGGTAGTTTAAATAGAATTAGATAAAACTTTGACTCCTTGGTTGATAGAAACGATAGTTGCCGTTACCAACTCTTTGAGACTAATATATATATTTCCTTTATTCAGCCTATGTAGCATATAATTACTACTCTTTCTATATTCCTTTCTCTTCTTTAAATAATGCGCATGTCGATTGAAATAAGAGGATTACGGTATTTTTAATTACTATTTCACTTGTATCCGGGTTGTTATGAGTGCACATATATTACACTTATATCGTGCGGCCTGTAATTGGTGCAATACTGTCTGAGTGTGTGACAAATCCATGTATTCCATATTGTCGCATTTGACTTGTATTTTCTTTTGTCTCTAATTTACTCATTCATCTGCAAAGTTTAAAAATGTTGCAAAACAAAAAAAAAAAGAAAAAGAGAGAACATAACCATACAATCACTTTTACAACCCAAGGATGAACAGCACAAGTGATTGGAGCTTTTCATTATGGGACGAATCATTTGAAATTAATGAGAGTCAAAGGGGGGGTAGTGAAACTGATGACAGTTTCCAGACAGAAAACAAAGGGAATGGTGTTGAAGAAGAGAAGCAACCAACAAATCAATATAATCCATTCATTCTTTGCAAAATGAATTCCTTCAAACAGAAAAAATTTAAACTACGGCTGAAAATATATACAAAATCCATAAAGGTGAACATTATGAAAATCCGGAAGGATATTCAAATTGCCGACCGTTCTATTTTAAATTGGGATGCAGAGAACAGATGGATACAAAGAAGGGGGTTTCCCAGTGAACTTTTAATTGAGGGATTTTGTGGAAGAGTTGGTTGTAAAAAATATCAGTTGCACGATTCTAGCTCAAATAAAGATTGGTACATTATTGGAAATTCCCCATAACCACGCTGCTAAAATATATTATCTCTTGGTTATTCTTGTGTGTATATTATCCTTACCCTATGTAATTAAACAAAACGATTACAACAGAAACATAGACCAAAATGATTGGATTCCATTCATATGACTCTCTTCCACTACGTAGACCTTGGGACCGTCACCCAAAAAGGTTGATGAAGTCTTCTTCTGAGTCTTGGTCTTCATCTCTGCTTTTTCCAAAATGTTCGAACGGGTGGTAATTATGTAACCGTTCTTTAGCTTCTTTGATCCTTTCCATCAAAGGTTGTGGTTCTTGTTTGTTGACGTCAACACTTGGTGTTTTATCTTGGTTATTTTTTGTTTGCTTTGAATTTTGCATTGCTGAATACTATTGGGAGGTAATAATAATAAAAAAAAAGAGGTTCATCTATGTGATTCAGTTTTCAGAGAAAGCTCAATTTATATATAGTAGTTTTCAGTAATTCAAGGGGGCTTCAAATATGCTCCAAGAAAATATGCTGTTCTCCGCAAAATAAAAAAAAGTGCAGTTTTTCTTTTTTTTTTTTACTTTTTTAACTCACACCACTGAACATAAATTTTGATATATGTAAGACATAATTATTTGTAATACGGGGGAAAAAAAAGTTCACTCTATGGCAGATAAAACAGTACTTTATTGGCAGAAAAAATAGTGTCAAGTGTTGCGAATAATTTTGGCGTACAAGCATTAACAATTCTGTCCCCCCATAGATTGAATTAAATAAATAAATAAAAAAGAAAGATGCTCTAGCATCCCCTCCGCAAGATTTTACTACAGTAAAGTAAGACAATCTCGGAGTTTTCTTATTTTATATATTATACGAAATATTTCTGAATGACACACTTCTGTTGGTAGCTTTACTAACCCACATTCTCCTTTGTTGCTTTCGATATTATCTATAGATTGTATTGTTTATTTATTTGAAGGTTGATGACCATTTGTACTATCACAAACTGAATAATGGGTGAAGAATGCCCCGTCCATCTAGATCAAAACAAATTGGAAGATGTAAGTGATCTACAAATTCGATAGTTGTTGACTGATGCCTCTATGAATAATTTAATTTTTGAACCTTCCACCAAATAAAATAGGAAAAGAAACATTCCGTAATTAAATATCTTTTAAATATTCATCAAACTCACCAACCATCATATTTTAAGTATCTCAATGGCCATTTAGCAAGCTCATATTTGTTTAATTATCTATCCATTCATTTGCAACTCTACCAGTAGTATATTTGGCTCGCTCCTGCATATAAATTCATCCAATCAAACAAATTGAAAACAACCTTACGCAGAGTTACCATGAAAAAAAAAACCACGAAAAGAAAAAAAAGAAAAAGAGAAAGAGGCCAATCACTAACAAACCAAAATTTTCGGTTAACCAACAGTCATTTTACACCAAAGAAAGGATAAGGGTCACTGAAAAGGTTTTACCTAGATAATCATTCCAATTCTATACACATATATTTATTCAAATTCAATAATGTTTTCACGTTTTATTACTAGATCATCCTCCCAAGTTGGCACCCTTACCAACATTGTGCCAAAGAGATATTCATCAATCATCTCTGTCCATAGAGATACCAAAGTGGATAACCCAAATATACCATTTGAATTCACTTCTGAAAACAAGAAAAGAGCCGAAGAAATCATTGCTAAATACCCTCCACAATATAAAAAAGGTGCTTGTATGCCATTATTAGACTTGGGACAACGTCAGTTGGGATTTACATCTATTTCCGTCATGAACTACGTCGCCAAATTGTTGGATATGCCACCAATGAGAGTGTACGAAGTTGCTACTTTCTATACCATGTACAATAGACACCCAATGGGTAAATACAACTTGCAAGTCTGTACCACTACCCCATGTCAATTGTGCGGCAGTGACGCTATTATGAAGGCCGTTACTGATTACTTAAAGATTAAACCTGGTCAAACCACCCCAGACAATTTGTTTACCTTACAAGAAGTTGAATGTTTGGGTGCCTGTGTCAATGCTCCAATGTTGGCCATCAACGACGACTACCACGAAGATTTGACCCCAGAAGCTACTGTAAATTTGTTGAAACAATTACAAGACGGTAAAGAATTGACTGAAATTGGACCAGTCGAAGGCAAAAGAGAATCTTGTGAGCCATTCAGTGGACCAAAAGTCTTATTAAACAAAGAACCAACAGATATTAGACAATTTACCAGAGCCGACTTGTAAATCTAGTGGTAATTAGACAGACACAACAACCGATCGAATAATTACACTCTTCCAACAGAAGTGAATGAAAAAAAAAAAAAAGGTGCATAATGTATAGTGTATGATAGATAAATAAGTTAATTGATTTTTCATTTTTTTTTTTTTTTATCATCTAGATTTTGAGACTATTTGAACTACCAGTAATCTTGATAGAATCATTTTCTTTTGTTAATTCTATTCTTTTCTATTCTATTCTTTGGAAACATCGTCCATCTTCTATATTACTAAATGTTGGCTGGATAGAATATAGGTCTATTAGAAGTGATCTTTGCCTTCGTATAATTCACCATTATGGGGTGGAATTGTTTTGTGGAAGAATATATCTGGGGTTACACAAAATATCATATGTCCTATACCGCACAATCTACCCTTTTTTTGTATCTCGTTGGTTTTACTATTTGACTTCTTTTTTTTTCTTTTCTGAGTCACAATTTTTCCACTTTTTCAAATAGAACAGATTACCTGTGGTAACCTACATTTTCTTTTTTTTTGTTGTTTTATCTCATTGTATTTTACCTCTTTTTCCATTATCCACAGTTTAGTTAATTTTATTTCCCCTCCAACTGAAATTTTTCTTCACTTCACAATATTTTCCTTTCATTCTTTTTCTTATTATTTTAATTCTTTTATCTTTCTATTTTATATTCTAAGCTAAAAGGAAGAAAAACAACAAGAACAGTGCCCATTCACAAGATGTCTCCAAAGAAATCATATAGTCTTGAAACAGAGGTTGTCCTCTACAAAACTGGTGACCAGTACAATGCTGCTGTCCCACCGTTGTACCAATCTGCTACTTTCAAACAGCCTTCCATATCTAATATGGGCGAATATGATTACACAAGATCAGGTAACCCAACTAGAACACACTTGCAACACAATCTTGCTAAGATCATGAAAGCTGAACATGCTTATGCTGTATCATCAGGTATGGGGTGTCTTGATGTTATTACAAAATTGTTGAAACCTGGTGACGAAGTCATTGCCGGTGATGACTTGTATGGTGGTACTGATAGATTGTTGACTTACTTGAATAACAAAGGTGACATTATCGCCCATCATTATGATACCACCGACACAGAATTAATCAAATCCAAAATTAACCAGAAAACTAGAATGATCTTTTTGGAATCACCAACAAACCCTTTGATCAAGGTGGTGGACGTTAGATCCATTACAGAACATGCCCACAAAATCAACCCGAACGTTATTGTTGTCTTTGATAACACCATGATGTCACCGGTTTTAATGACCCCATTGGATTTGGGCGTGGACATAGAATACCAATCGGCTACAAAATACCTTAATGGTCATCACGATATCATGGCTGGTGTCATTGCCACCAGATCCGCCCAATTGGCTGATCAATTATACTACGTTATCAATGCCACTGGATGTGGGTTGGCTCCATTTGATTGCTGGCTCTTGAGCAGAGGGTTAAGAACTTTGGCTATCAGAGTCGAGAAACAAGAACAAAATTGTATCAAAGTTGCAAAGTTTTTGGAAAACATTGGGTTCAAAGTCAGATACCCTGGTTTAAAATCTCATCCACAACATGAGTTACACAAATCCATGTGTTCCGGTTTCGGTGGAGTGTTATCATTTGAAACGGGAAGTGTCAAATTGCTGGAAAAGATTGTAGAGAATACTGACATTTTTGGTATATCAGTTTCATTTGGGTGTGTGAATTCATTGATCTCTATGCCTTGTAAGATGTCCCATGCTTCAATTGATGCAGAAAAGAGAGAAGAAAGAGGATTACCTGAAGATTTGATAAGATTGTGTATTGGTATTGAGAATGCCGATGATTTGATTGACGATTTAACTAAAGCTTTGTTAAAAAGTGGTGCTGTCAAGGTGAATTCCAAAGATGAATTGTACAATGCTGTTGGCCTCCAACCTAAGTTATAAGAAATCAATTCAAGAAAAGACGATAAAAAATTCAAAAATACAATAAAATTCAAAAAAAAAAAAAATAGAAGTAGAAATATAGAAAGGAGGAATCGGCTTATCCATTTTTTAAAAAAAAAAAGAAAAATCCGTTATCAGGTATAATCTTATTTATGAACTTTTTTTTTTTTTTTTGGAATAGAATAGTTATCTGTTTGTCTATATTGGCTACTTATACAAACCAAACGATAGAGTATTAGCATTTCTTATAATGTAGAGGATATTTTGTCCTTGTACACGTCCGTTAAGATTTTTGTAAAACACGTTCAACAAAAGGGAAAACATACGCGTACGAGATATTTTTTTTTTTTCGTCTTCCTCTTAGTTAATTCTTCCTTCTTTCAGAATACCTTTTTGTCCATACAACTATTGATCAATTACAAAAGACAATGTCCCATATCGAATTATCTAGAGGAGCATTGAAGCAAGCTTTTTCAAAAGATGGCTTTGATAAAGTTCAAACCCCAATCAATCTTCAAATTACAAATATCAAGTCTGTTGATTTGCCAAACGATGTGAAGAAGTATAGAATCTTGTTAAATGATGGTGTATATTCAACTCACGGTTTAATTGATGAATCTTGTAATGAATATATCAAAAATAACAATTGTCAAAGATACTCCATTGTCCAAGTGAACTCGTTTTCTATCTTTGCCACCCAGAAACATTTCTTTGTCATCAAGGATTTGGAAATCTTATCACCTACTAGCGAAAAATCACCAGTTGCTTTAGCTTCCCTTGACACTTACTTTGCTGAACATCCAGATGAAGCCCACTTGGTATTGACCAAAAAATCAGAAAACGGTGAAAGAGACTCTCCAATTCCTGCAACACCATCCATCCCACAACCTTCCAATTTCAGACAAGACAGCTCAGTGGTCCAAAACGCGCATAAGCCAACCGGGCCAACACCAAGAGTTTCTCCTATTGAAACTATTTCTCCATACCAGAATAATTGGACTATCAAAGCTAGGGTTTCCTATAAGGGTGATCTCAGGACTTGGTCCAATAGTAAAGGTGAAGGTAAAGTGTTTAGTGTCAACTTCTTAGACGAATCAGATGAAATCAAGGCATCTGCCTTTAATGAAACCGCAGAGAGGGCACATAGATCTTTGGAAGAAGGGAAAGTGTACTATATTTCGAAAGCTCGTGTCCAAGCCGCAAGAAAGAAGTTTAACAATTTATCACATCCTTACGAGTTGACCTTGGATAGAGATACCGAAATCACAGAATGTTTCGATGAGTCTGACGTCCCTAAACTTAACTTTAATTTTGTTAAATTAGATCAAATACAAAATTTGGAAGCCAACTCCGTTGTCGATGTCCTTGGGGCGCTCAAGACAGTTTATCCTCCTTTCCAAATCACTGCTAAATCTACTGGTAAAGAATTCAATAGAAGAAATATTGCAATTGTTGACGAGACAGGTTTCAGTGTAGAAATTGGTTTGTGGAACAACACTGCAATTGATTTCAGTATTGAAGAAGGTACTGTTATTGCCTTCAAAGGGTGTAAAGTTTCTGACTTTGGTGGTAAGACTTTAAGTTTGACTCAGGCAGGTTCTATAGTGCCAAATCCTGGAACTCCAGACAGTTTTACTTTGAAAGGTTGGTACGATAACATTGGTATTAACGAACACTTCAAGACTTTAAAGACTGACACTGGCTCTGGATCTGGGAATAGAATTGCCCAAAGAATACCAATTGCCCAAGCTCTTGAAGAACATTTGGGTACAGGCGATAAGCCAGATTATTTTTCTGTCAAAGCTAGCATTTCTTTCTGTAAACCAGAGAATTTTGCATATCCAGCATGTACGTCCCAAGTTCAACAAGGTGATGGCTCAAGACCTCCACAAATTTGTAACAAGAAATTGATATATCAAGATCATGATGGTACTTGGAGATGTGAAAAATGTAGTCGTAACTATGACGAACCATCTTATCGTTACATTTTAAGTTGCTCAGTTACTGACAGTTCCGGCCAAATGTGGTTGACTTTATTTGACGAACAAGCCAAAAAATTGCTCGGTATAGATGCCACTGAATTACAAAAGAAGAAAGAAGAAAATTCTGACTCCATCAACGTAATCATTTCATCTGTCTTGTACAAGGAATTTAGTTTCAGAATTAGAGCTAGACAAGATACATATAATGACGAATTAAAAACCAGATACCAGGCTGCCGAACTTAGTGATCTTAATTTCATTAACGAAGCAGAGTTTTTAACCAAAGAGTTAGATCAAATTTTGGGATAGGTTAGAGTAACGTTATGGTTTGTATATTTTGTTGCAGTTTGCGCGTATGTGTGTGTATGTGTGTTCGTGTGTATGTATGTATGTTTGTGTTTTAATTTTTATAGTTAGTTAATTTGTTAACTTGCAACCAATAATCTTTTAGTATAGTTTGAGCTTGTCGTTGCCCTCTCGTGAGCAGTAATTTATTAATGAACAAGTCAGTTTCTTTAGCATCCAAAGGAGCCTTCCCTAATGGGTTGTTGGATAAAACATATTTGATCCACTCCTTTATTTCTCTCGGGAATTTAGCAATCAAGGTTCTGAAGAGAGAGTAGTAGTGATCGATGGCAGACCTTGGAGATATCACAAAGCTTTTGATTAAATTCTCAACCAATGGGCTCCCTAATCTTGTGGTGACCACTTCTCGGACTTGCTGTTGTTCTTGGCTATTGCCTTTCTTCAAAGTTATGAATGTGTTGAAGAATTTTATAATTCGTTGTAAAGTATGTGGGGCATGAACAGACAAGGCCTGTAAGGCAAAGGAGATAGTTCTATCCAAACTTGACCATTCTAACAAAAGACCAGGTTTGCGATCAAGGATAGTGGTGAACATTTCCAATGATGTTGCTACGCAGTCCACATCTGACATATCGCTGTTAATAAAGACAGCTTCTAATAATTCATGAAATAATGCCACATTGACGTCTTGCACATGGGTTATGATTATGGTTTCGATCAAATGCTGAATAATACAGATTGATTGACTGTCAGAATACTTGGATTTGGCAACGAGATATTCCAATATAATATTAGTATCAAAAGTGAATGGTCCAGGGATTTCTTCTCGTAGACCAGATTTCAACACAGTGCAACACTTTTCGGTGACAATAGAGCTTTTCAAAAGAAACGTTGGACCAGCTAGTGAAAAATTCCTCAAACTATTCAATACCATACTCCGAATTCCCAACGGATCTTCAGTCCAATAGGCTCTCGCTGTTTCCAATTGCCCTGTTGTTAGGTACTCGTCAATTTCTTCTGGATATGCACTTGCCTTGCTCACTTCGCTAATGCATGAAACCAAACTTATTGCATAGTCTTGTAGCTCCTCATTAACAATGCTCATTCTTGCATCTATTTCTAATAATATTGCATGTATTCTGTTTCCTAAATCAACAGCATTCTTCGTTGATCTGGCAACGGATATATATGAATTTGTCATCCGTTCACGAATCAAATCATCCACCAGAGTATTCTTTAACATTTCCACCAATATCATTTCCAAATTAGGTAAAAATGGTATCAATTTCTCTTCAGAATCTTGACATATTTTGTAAACCGTCCTGGAAGCAATTAAGGACAAATTTCCTGTTTGATTATTCAAGATTATATTGAATAAAAAGTTAAATGTGTCGGGCAAGAATTGACTCCCCACATTATTTTTGAAGAAAAATGATAAAGCAGACATCAAGTTTAGAAGAGTGACACTGATTTGCTTCTGTGCATAGTTTGTGATGTTTTGGATGGTCTCAACTAAATTCTTACTGAAAAACCCATCTATTAAGGGCGTCAAAGTTATTTCACCAAAGTCAGAATCACCTGAATTATCGTAGAAATAAATATCTTCTGTGATCTTGAAGATGAGATATAATCCTGCTTCTAAGTTGTTTATCGTATCATCTGTTTGATTGGATTCTAGCAAGTTGTAACTAATCGAGTCACAAATATTCGCATAAAATGGAACACCCAATAATGAATAAAACAACACAAACATGTCCGCTACAGAAATACGATACTGCCTAAAATCCTTTGTAAATCCTGGATAACAATTTATCTTTTTAAAATATATCTGAGCTACCTCTTGTAGTATCTCATCTCTTCTTGAATTAAATAAGGCGATTTTCTTCTCGGCCGATAATATTGATTGTAATGCATCTGCATCATCAATGAAGGTGTTGGCAAACTCTTCCCAAAACAGAATTAACTGATCACTTATTCTTTCGTCTTCCATTGAAATTCCAGGAGTATTCGTCAATGACATCACTAGTTGAACGACATTAAAGACATCATCGTCTAAAATATTTCTTGTTATCAGGACCAAATTCAAGGACAAGTACGAAATAACCAAGTTGACAAAATTCTCAATCTCCAGGGAATATTGTTCTCTAAATTCTTGGTTTGATAGAATATTCTTTATGAAGTTCACACCAAAACTATCGTTTGCAAACAAAATTTGAAAAAGGGCAGGTTTAAATGGAGTCAAGATTCTCGGTATATGATCTATCGTTTCGGTCATGACGGTGAATACCTTATTCAACGTTTCTATCTCGGAGTTATTGCCATTTAAGTTAAACCGTTTTAGTAAGTACATTATAAAAATCTGCATATCGTCAGTATACCTTTGATCAGATTGGGTTTCTGCCACAGATATATACACTACCCAAGAACTCAAACAGTCCAACAGTTGATTAACAATATGAGATGGCACTTGAGACTCTGCTTGCATGAGATATTCGTACAACAGCTGGCAATGTTTGAAAGTTGAGGAATGAATCAAACCATGCAACTCTGGAGATATTTTTGGAATTTTTATGATATCTTCCACAAGAATCGAAAAGAGTAATATAATAATTTCAAGTTGCTGTTCGTTTTGCAATCGTCCAATAATGTTGGGTGACGGCGGTTGATTGTTCGCTTGTAGCATCAATGTTGTTAGTCTATCGACTGGTTCAAGATTAGACGACGCAAAATTGGAGACAAAAAGCAACGATAGATTGCTGAGTAGCTTCTTGATGATGAACAAATTGCCTGCAAAATCACTGTTGATGAGAATACAGATGATTTTCAGTATCTCATCAAAGGCCTCGGAGTATACATAGCCAGACTGATGTATGTTCAAGAACACTGTAATCGTTAGAGCTCCAAAATATCTCACATTCTTATCACCATTGCCCAATAATTGGATCCCTAGTTGATATCCACTATCACTTTTCTGATACGACTGTAGTCTTTCTTGTATGATCTGGATTTTGTCTGGATCATGTGATGAATACAATAAACCAATATCCTGGTTTCTAAAGTTAGTTAACAATTCAATTTTATCACAAGATTGTCTAATTACATACGTTCACTATTTGCTCTAGATTCAATTCCTTGTTCATTTCAAATAAATGGTTGATTAATGACAAAAGTAGGTCCAAGAGTGTTTCTTGAAGGTAGCTGAAAATTTGGTGAGTAAAAAATTCGTAAGAAAAAAAAAAAAAAATTTAATAGAGTACCAGTCACTTTAATGAGCTTACGTTAACCCATAAGGTGTGGTTTCTTCTGATGTTGTTTCGAAGATCGTCGAAGAATCATGATATTAGTGTAAGTTCAAATTAAGGACTATTAACCCCTAACAATAAAGCGTGCTAGCCTTAACAATTTTATAGGTTGCAAAAGGAAGTTGCCCACTCCTTTGTTTTCTAAATCGAAGTAATAACCTAAATAATTGAGTCAAAAGAACTCGCCTAACATGTTGTGGTGATAATCAATAGAGTCTAGTCGGTTGTGATTTACTACCATTTCATTATGCTTTCTGTAATCGCACGATATGAAAGTGACATATTAGTTCATTGCCAGTAAATCCTACAAAGATAGAATGGTGAAATAGTAAACAAGAGCACTTTAATTACAACAATATTTTAAATCGTGGATGTTATAATTTAAGAAAAGTCTCGAATCCTGTTAATCCATGGAAGAAAATTATTCATAAAGGTAGATGAAGGGCGACGATAGAAGGAAATGTGTCTTCATTCATTCCTGCTAGCATGAAATTCTAGATGCTTCCAACGTTCATACAAGTTCTCTTGTAGTTTAACGGTCAGAATACGCGCTTGTCACGCGCGTGATCGGGGTTCGATTCCCCGCAAGAGAGATTTTTTTTGTAAACTTTGAGATGGATTATGTGTTTTAGTTGACCAAATTTTTCAGAAATGTATGATACATGGTATCAACTATTAATGTCACGTGGTATAAGTAAAATTATTCTCTTGGTGTAAATTATTAATATCCCTCAGTGTGAAATAATTTGTCACAGTAGATTTGAAGTAAAGAGAAAGACTGTATCATACTTATCTGGAAAGCGAAGAAGTTTCTTATTTTTAAACAGCTCATAGTGTATGAATTTGTATTAGATTTTTACTGAGAGTAAATACAACTTTTATGTTATCATAGACTTATTCTTCCAAATTGGTATATATTTTCCAATAAATTTTTGCTTTTTTTGAGTGGTACTTAGAAGAGTACACATAAAATAAATTGAAAAGATCTTACGAAAAATGGTTATCCTTAGTAGTTGTAACTAAAATAACGTGAATATTCTCCTTACATACTAAGTTAATATATATAGTCCCCATTATACTATGTTGTTGAGCATGGTTTAGATATCACGTGCTATAAGCTTTATTTTGTGTTACATCGGGATATGGGAGCACTTTCCCAATTCTTCTCTAAAAACATCTCGAAACTAATAAATTCCAGCAATCAATTAATATCGATATATTTATATGTTATCATCTTTCTCGGTTACTCAAGAGGCACCAATTATTTTGACTTCATGGTGATTTGTGCTGAACACAAATAAGCTTTGCTAAGAATAAATTTGTCCACACTGACAAATGGCATAATCCGCGCAAGAAGAGTGGCGGGAACATAAAAATAAGACAGAAAGAAAATATCTAGGATTGCACTTGCTCAAACACAAAAGCATAAAAAAAAAAAAAACTGTAAGCACTTTGCCAATCAGTGGAATGGAATGGAGAGAGAGAAAAAAAAAGCAAGCTGTCGTCAACATTTCCTAACTTTCACTTTCATTGTACACCATCGACCAATATTATAAATATGTCAGGTAGAGTTGCTAGAGCACAATGTGCTAACTGTACTTGTTCTCCGGGATTGTTATCGAGAGCAAACAGAAAATCAGCTTTGATAGCTAGAAGAATTAATCTCAACAGAATGGGTTCAGGTTCTCCAGGCAGCCCATCTTCAAGAAAAGGCTCTGTTTTCACATTAAATCCATCGTTATGTTTGCCTGATACTAAGGAGGTTAACACTTCTAAGAGATTAGAAAGTTTAAGAAAAAAGATGAAGGAACATGATTTAGGTGTCTACATTGTCCCATCTGAAGACCAACACCAATCCGAATATGTTTCTGCCATCGACCAAAAGAGAAGTTTCATTAGTGGGTTTTCTGGCAGCGCTGGTATTGCCATTATAACCAGAGATTTGAATAGCGTTGGGGATTCTTTTGAAGGTTCTGCTGCGTTATCAACCGACGGAAGATATTTTACCCAAGCCATCGATGAATTGGACTTCAACTGGATTTTATTAAAACAAGGTGCCAAAGACGAACCAAACTGGAAAGAGTGGACTGTTAAACAAGCCATTCAATTAAGTTTTGACAGTGGATTAAATGTGAAGATTGGAGTTGATCCAAGGTTGATTAGCTACAAGTTGTATCAAGAATTCCAAACTATTTTGACAAAAGAATTGACCAAAAACCCTAAAGCTAAAGTTGAATTTGTTCCAGTTGGAGAGAACTTGGTGGAGAATATTTGGGAGAAATTTGAAGATTTACCTCCTTCTAGCTTAGGAGAAATAAAGAGCTTGGATATTGCATTTACTGGGAAGTCCGTCGAAGATAAATTAAGCGAGGTTCGTAAAAAGCTCAAGGATGATGTTCAAGGTTTAGTAGTTTTAGGATTGGATGAGATTGCTTGGTTACTTAACTTGAGAGGACTGGACATTGAATACAACCCCGTGTTTTACAGTTTCGTGATCATTACAGAAGATGCCACTAGACTATATGTCGATAGCACAAGATTATCTGATAAAATTACCGAAAATTTAGAGAAGGCTGGTGTTATTATAGAGCCATATGGCCTATTTTATTCAAGTTTAAAAACCCTTTCGCAAAGTTTCGAAGAGAGTAATAAGAAATTTTTCATACCCGATAACGCTAACTGGGAAGTCGTTCGTAGTTTGGAGAGCGGGTTTGCACAAGGGTTGTCGCCAATTGAAGATTTGAAGGCCGTCAAAAATGAAGTTGAATTGGAAGGTGCCAAAATTGCTCAATTGAAGGATGGAAGAGCTTTAATCAAATTTTTTGCCTGGTTGGAGGACCAAATAGTCAACAAACAAGAGCTTATTGACGAAATAGAAGCTGACCAGAAACTATCAGAGTACAGAAAGGAAGAAGACAACTTTGTAGGATTGAGTTTCGCAACAATCAGTGCCACTGGAGCCAACGGGGCGGTTATACATTATAAACCAGTAAAGGGACAATGTGGCACCATTAACCCAAATAAGATGTACCTTAACGATTCAGGTTCGCAATTTTTAGAAGGAACCACAGACACCACCAGAACTATTCACTTTGGCACACCGACTGCAGAGGAAATCCGAAACTACACTTTGGTGTTGAAGGGAAACATTGCCTTGGCTACCTTGAAATTCCCGGAAAACACCACTGGTAACTTAATTGATGCTATAGCTCGACAATTCCTTTGGCAGTACGGGCTCAATTATGCCCATGGCACATCACATGGGGTAGGAGCTTATTTGAATGTCCATGAGGGTCCTATTGGTATTGGCCCAAGACCAAATGCCGCTACATATCCGTTGAAAGCAGGAAATTTGATATCCAACGAACCAGGTTATTACAAAGAAGGCGACTATGGTATCCGTATTGAAAACATGATGTTTGTCAAGGAAAGTAATGACAAAGGTTACCTTGAAATGGAAACAATTACTATGGTTCCTTTTTGTCGACGCTTGATCGATGTTAGTTTGCTTACCGATGCTGAAATTGAAACAATTAATTTATATCACGCCTCTATTTGGAAAGAATTTAGTGCTTCCTTGGACAAGCATAGTTTTGCCTACAAGTGGTTAAAAAGAGAAACAGAACCAGTACTTAAGTAGAATTGTTTATATTTTATATATGTTTTATAGTTGTTCATTAATCATTATAACTTTATACTTTGTATGTATGCGTCAAAATTATCAATTCCGAGGGTAGACATATGTTCATACCTGTTCATACCAATTTTGGTGGATGTTTGTTACGAATATTAGGGTTAGATATTGCAAATGATTGTTGTGCTATACCGGTATGAACAATTTTGGCCGCCTTAGAATGGATTAAAAAGTAAAACAACTCAGTATACCTTTCACCAGTCAGGAGAGGTATTCATCCATGGAGTTGGAACACACACTTCGTACTGTATTCGGAACAAAAGAAGCTACGTTTATGAATGAAGAGAATACAAAATTGAGTTCAACAGATTTGTATTCGGTGAAGTTGTTAATATGAGTTAATAAGAATAATATAATAAATTTCTGGATTCTAAACTAGCTATATAAGATTCTAATGAAGAAAAGGTACTCTTTAAATACTCAAGATTAAGTAAACCTATAAATCCCACCTACAACCACAAGTGAAAGATTCAATATAAAACCATTATATAAATTCAAACAAGCTTGAATACGTTATTGAAATCACATAAAATTATTCTTTAAGCTTTATAACAACGTTTTGGATTAACTATAGAAGTCATTGTAATTGGCTGACTTGTTGAAAAATGACCTGGCTCGGATGTAGTAGAATTTGCAGATCCAATATGACTAGTCGTAGAACTTGATCTTGCAGCAATCGTTGTCTCTTTGTCATCTTCATATATAACCGAATATGTGTTAGATGAATCAGGAACATCAACAGTTGGATAAGGTAAGTTATTGCCATCACTGACGGCAACGACATTTCCTTTGCTTGATGACTCCTTATATTTTCCGAAATAAACTTGATAGTTATCATAGTCAGAAATACTATAAAAATACTTGAAAATAAAGTTTGGTAAAAGTCCATCATATGAATCATATCCGATATTATAAGAAGCAAGGTTTAAAACGGCATAGGTCGTGCCATTCTGTTCAATAGTATCGCCAATAATATCGGATAATGCAAAACCAATTTCATAACCTTGAACATTGAACTTCAATTCTTTACCTTCAATGTTCTTAATATCATAGTACGCAAGTCCATCATCAGTTTCAATGTAATCATCCCCAAGAAGTGTTAAAAGGTTGTTTAAGACAGGTGTTGGAGGAAGAAACCCGTTAGTTCCACTATCGATTTGGTATAATGTGTTTTGATTAGAAATCACGATATCACCAAGTTTGATTTCATTGACGGTAAAAGTGGGAATTAACCAATAGTCCAATTGTCCTGAAAGACCAATAGCTTTAATAAACGGAACCTTGACTAAAGGACCGTCAACGATATTTGTACTTAAACCACCAAATATGATAGCCGAATTATCATCCTGACCATTGAATGAATACAAGACACTTTGGGTGATACCTTGGTCTTTCAACAAATATGGGAAATTAGGATAATTAGTGCCAAATAATTCCTGAGTGGTAAAACCGATACCCAAAATACCAGAAAAGCTCTGCATATCCGAAACATCAGCGTACCCCATGGTCAAATTATGTAATGTAAAATCTTGAGACTCAATGTTTTCATAAATTTGATAAACCGGGAACGGGTCATCAAACCCATATTTCATCAAAAAAGATTGATTGGTATTAACAAACGAAGATGAAGCAGATGCATTGTAGATTGATTGAACAATCATCAAATCCGAAGAACCGCTATCGATGATAATGTTAGTTATTGGTTGTGCTGGAGTACCCAAGGAAAGATTGTCGATATAGTAGATATGATCATCCGAAAGGGACAAATCAAGTTGAATAGCACCATCACCATTGGTCAAAATTGAAGTAGCAGAGACTCCCAAAAACAAACAAATTAAAAAGAACATCATTTAGTACTCTTGGAATTTGAGACAATAACAATATTAAGAAATCCAATTGGAAAATGTCCAACGATTAGCTGCTCTATTTATATCACTAGATTCAATTTGGATTGGGCCTCATGCTTTGTTTTCGCAACCATTATTTAAGCTATAGCACTAAAAATTCATAGTATCGAATTAAATTTCCTATTTGAGCATTGACAATGGGATAGACACCACACAATTTCCATCTTTCCATCAATATTAGAACATTAATGTTTTTGTTTTGTTCCCAATTACAAACCTTAATCAAAACTTTAGTTGAATTTCATGAATAAATGACCTGTCAACTGCCAATTTGGCAACCCTGTTCCGAACCAACGTGTTAATGAGCTGCCGATATTAACATTGTTTAGTCACTGCTGAAAAGCATATTGTACCATTGACTTTTTGTTTTCCTTTCTTATAATCTTTTTGAAACAATTATTGTAGTTATTTGTCTTCTGAACTTTTAAGATTCCGTTTCCGGGCGGAACTAATGTAGATCGTTGAGTTATATGTCTGGTTTGAAAATACACTGGTATAGAGTCTCATGAAGTCGTGCACATGAGTTCTCTTTTTTGATTTTTTTTTTGTTCTGTTCTGTTCTGTTCTCTTTTGTTCGGTTCAAATTTCTGTACCTGGACAATTATCAAATTGCGAGTTTAATGGAAAAACCCCCATGGCATCTTGCAGAAACAAACAACCCAAAAAAAAAAGAACATTTGAACCCTTGAAGAAGCTACGATAGAAACCATTTCATCAATCTAATTAAAGCGTTTTCTTGATAAATTGTTTATTCAGTCTTGTCTTATACATTTTGATTCTTATAAAGAAACAGGAATAATATTGCCATTCACACGCATACACACAATTACATCTATCTATACAACCCCAAACTCCAACACCAAGCTATGAGCTCTAATAATACAAGGAAACAAAACAGGCCCAATGGTGGCAGTAGTCAAATACATTCGTTTGAAACCCCACGATCGCCATCAAGATCGACTAGAAGCATAAATCCACCAAAGCTAAATGAGATTGCAAGTGGTGGCATGCAATCGTCACCACCTCGAAGACGAAATAATAATACAATATTCAGTGACAGATACATCCCCAATAGAACTGGTGTGGACCTCCAGGCAGCATTTAGTCTATCACATGAAGAAATCCTACCTGACTTGAGAAATGTCAGGAATGGCGATAATGAAATAGAAATAAGAAGAGAAGAGGAAGCTAATCGAACGTTCTCGACTGTATTAAAAGCAGAATTGTTTGGTGATAATGTGCCTATGGCAACAGCCAATCTATCAAATTCGACATCAAGTACAGGAGTCATAAATAGTCGTCCGAAACAAATGAGGGCTTCTGGAACAACAGTAACCGGCTCCAATGCGTCAACACCACCACCACGTTCATCGAACTCCACATCCTATTTCTCCGGCTCAGCTGGATCATCAGTAACTGGGGTTATTGCAAACAACAACGGTCATAATTCGTCAGGAACAGCTATTTCATCTTCCAATACAAGCAACAACCACAACGGTAATAATAATGCCGCCAATAGCAATACAATCACCAATGACATCGATGATGTGACAAGTACTCCTAGGAGAAAGACCAACCTATTCACCTATCAATCACCACAAAAATCACGACCCATATCCAGAGACTTGCAACAAGAGTTGTATTCGTTGTCCCCAGTGCGACAAGATTCACAGAAATTATTGTTATCCCCACAGAAGAAACCCAGGACTATTTCCAAAGTACCGTATAGAGTTTTAGATGCACCTGAACTATCTGATGACTTTTATCTCAATTTGGTTGACTGGGGTCAACAAGATGTACTAGCAGTTGGATTGGGGGACAGCGTATACCTTTGGGACGGAGCTACGCAGTCGGTTGACCGGTTGTGCAATTTGACAAACAAGGACAAAGTTACAAGTTTGAATTGGATAGGTACAGGTACCCATCTAGCAATTGGAACATCGAAAGGTTTGGTCGAAATATGGGATGCAGCACGGATCAAGTGTATTAGAACAATGACAGGTCATTCACTCCGAGTAAGTTCATTGGCTTGGAACGAGCATATTTTAAGCAGTGGTAGTCGAGACAGAACAATATTGAACCGTGATGTCAGGATTGAAGATCATTATGTCAACAAGTTTGAGAGCCACAAGCAAGAAGTGTGTGGATTGAAATGGAATGTCGATGAAAATAAACTAGCTAGTGGTGGCAATGATAATAACTTATTTGTCTGGGACGGGTTAAACACGAAACCATTACATCAGTTTACCAACCATACAGCTGCTGTTAAGGCTATTGCTTGGTCTCCCCACCAGCGTGGAATCTTAGCATCAGGCGGAGGTACTGCTGATAAAACTATCAAAACCTGGAATACTTTGACAGGAAGTTTGGTTCACGATGTCAACACTGGATCACAAGTCTGTAATTTGATTTGGTCAAAAAACTCAAATGAATTAGTATCGACCCATGGTTATTCCAGAAATCAAATAATAGTCTGGAAATATCCTTCTATGCAACAAATTGCGCAATTAACTGGTCACACTTATAGAGTTTTATATTTGTCGTTATCACCAGACGGAGAGACAATTGTTACTGGTGCTGGTGACGAAACATTAAGATTTTGGAATGTGTTTGAAAAAAACAGACATAACGAATCACCTTCATCTGTATTGTTGGGAGCATTTCTGCAATTGAGATAAGGCCGCGTATTACTTTTATATTTTAAATATGCTCACATATATATATATATGTATATTATACGTATGGGTCATATTATTAGACAATTAGGATCCAATGTATCTATTACCTTTTGTGGATCGCACTTGTTTTGTTTTAGCCAGTGTTTGAACTTCTCTAGCGAAAATGATACTTCGCCAGTATTACTATTCTCAACTAACACATCCATAAACTCTAGCGTTAGTAGGATATCCTCTTTTCTAAAACCCGTCTTTTTCGTCAATTCATTTAATATAAACTCGCCTTGCATGCCATGAATTGTTTTTGCCAATCTCTTGGACCAATAACGCAAGTATGTGACTTTCCCATATGGCGAAAGTGGGTATTCAGGTCCGCTGCCTCCATACTGGCCAGGAGTGACGCGGGCAACCTGGTACAGAAAGTCGATCAACAACGATCCCAAGTGCCGCCTTTGGAACGGTGGGAAAATACATATACAAGACAAGTTTATATCGTTTTCGTATGACAACACTTCTTTGGAGAAAAATCCCATGGGAATATAGTTTTCTGATGGTTCATCACGACCATACACTATATAGAAATTAAAATGTTCTATGCTGTAGTAGATGGATTTGTCATCAAGAAACATTTTCCCAAATAAACATAAATTCTGACAAAACAATGGATCTTGAAAGCCCCTAACCTCTCTGATAATAAACTCATTATTGTCATCTTTGTAAACCAATTTTCCCACATTTGGTCTTTCCCTATTGTATCCACATTTAATAACATGGGAGTTTATTTCATTCTCTTTGGAAGAATATTTGAAACAATATTCACAGACATGCAAATGATCTAACCAAAATTCATGTAAGTTCTCATCGAATATATCTTTCTTGTGTCTTTTCCGAGCCACAGACCCTTCTATGGCAACTTTATTGGCGTATTCATATCCCAATGTTGAATGGGATAAATCATGTGGATAAAAGTATGCTGCATTGCCGTACCATGCTGAAAATTCGTAATTTCCAAAAGTCACTTTATCAATATTACGTTTATTTAATTGTCCATAGTAAGAATTGTCCCCTGTGTCTTTGTTTCTTGTTTTATTACGTTTGGGAGATGTGATTGGATTACTGGTTGTGTCAAACATTCAAGTATGTTGGAGTAGACCGATACTACCATGAATACGAAAACTACTAAAAAAAAAAATATAATCTAAACAAGATGAAAGAAAAAAAAAAGATGCGGTTTGTATTTGTCTTACATTTCTGCCGATATTGCGTGTCGCGGGGTGTGGACATCGGCACTCGAAAAAGAATTGACTATTTCAAATGTTGAGTATTCTGCACTACCAATTACTAAACAAACTATACATATTATTACAATTGGTATTATCTTTAAGGATATGGAATATATTTTGGATAGAAGGCACGAAAGATGTATACAAGAAATTCACATTCTGGGTCGTTTATTATATTGTAATGCCATTGGTTTTGTTGATGTTAAATTTGACTTGAAATTTTTTGATTTTTTTTTTTTTGACTCCACTAAGAGACGCGTAATCATTTGAGTGGAAAAATCCCACATCAACAAACTAAACACTATCATATCACATTACTCTCTATCACAGAACCGAATATGCCACCAAAAGGTTGGAGAAAAAACGCAGAAGGACAATATCCTCAACCAAGCAGCAAGGAAAATGAATTGATCTCGATAGATGATATTCTCTTTCCCAGAACAACGGTTCAGAAATTAGCGAAAAACATCATCTCAGACAATGACGAGAATGCTACCCTGATGACTATAGCGAAAGATTCCCTTCTTGCTTTACAAAGATCTGCCACGGTATTCGTTTCACATTTGTTCTTTCAGGCTAAGGAAATTTCCAAGGAGGCTAATAGGAAAACAGTGTCTGCACAAGATATGTTGGGTGCTTTAGAAAGAGCCGAGTTTAGTGGGTTTCTTCCAGAAATTAAACAAAAACTCACACGATTTGAAGAACTTGCAGCTAGTAAGAAACAACAGAAAGCCAATGGAAGTAATACAAAAGAAATTGAAGATATTGAAGAATCAGATAAGAAGAGACTAAAAGTAAACGAATCTTCAGGAACAAGTGTCAGTAAGAATGGAAAGGGTACTGGTGAAGAGGAAGACGATAATGATGACG
The DNA here is from genome assembly GCA_030557875.1 of Candida neerlandica. Lineage (NCBI taxonomy): Eukaryota > Fungi > Ascomycota > Pichiomycetes > Serinales > Debaryomycetaceae > Candida > Candida neerlandica. The sequence goes on from JANIWD010000056.1 coordinate 73,854, forward strand.
AAGAAGAAGATGGTGATAACAACAATGCCGATGACGAAGATGATGACGATGACGAGGAAGAAGAGCACACCAAAGTAGCTGGAGAAGGTGAAGATGAAGACGACGACGATATGGATGTCGACGAAGAAGAGGAAGCAGAAAATCCAATTTCTGCCTTGGCCAAGGAAGAGGAAGAATTGGAAGGAGAAAACTTTGATGAAAAACATCGATCTTCTGACAATGAAGACGACAGTGAAGACGACGAAGATGAATGATCTAACCTGTATATATTAGTTTCGGATACAGTGATCAAAGATGGGGAACCCACATTGGGAGCCTATAAATAAATACAAAACCGTCAAAACTCCACCACTAATGTACAATATAAATTTTACCTTCATGAACCACATTTTTCTTTGAATTTGTTGGGCACGTTTTTGGAAAACCAGTGACGATGTATTTAATCTGTCAGTTTGATCTACTAATGAATTTATCTTATCACCTCTACTGAGTAACTTATTGATATTATCTAGCATCAATTCTCTAACTTCGTCCACTTCTTCGTTTGCCAATAATAACTGATTCGGATTGATCTGGTCCAGAGAACCATTACCGTCTTCATTGTTTTCTGATGTTGATCCATACCCGTATAAATGATGATTCGAATCGTAGCTCATCTCTTCGTACTTTATAATTTGGTTCATGTATAACTTAAACTCCCCTAATTTTGCCTTTACCAGCTGGTCATTTGGACCTGTTTTGTTGGCTTCGATCTCTCTTTTGTAATCAATGTATTTGTCCATAATGTTCTTCATTACATTTAGAATGAATGTTTTGTTGACATTGACATGGGCTATTGCAACAACAGTAATCAAATCTCGACTTCCATCTTGATTGGACAACACTTTCTTCATGAAATACATTGCAAGTTTGATGGAATTTCCGGTGGAGATTGGTATTGAACCAACAAGCGTTTTTGACGCATTTATTAAACCCAATTCCTGTGATACAACCTCTGAACAATTTATATTATTATTGTTGATCAAATGCACGAGGTTATGGTTCTCGTAGGTGTACAATGTGGTAGAATTTATCGTCAAGGTACAATGGATCACTTTTTTTTTTGGGATAATTTATGTTAGTTGAAGTTCATTTAGTTCATAAGAAAGTATTCAAAATTATTAATACATACAATTCTTTAATAAATCTGCTTGACTCATGATTGGTATTGATAGAGTTGACGAATTACAGGTGAAGTGTATGAAGAAGAAACTTCTTTGTCTAATCTACAGCTATTGCGATAAAATCGAATTTATGGAGACAGCAACAGCAGAAAAGTAAAATGAGAATCACCAAAAGTCAAAAGTTACCAAATGCCGCCCATACACAAGACCGTGCGAAAGAAACACACAGAAGATAGAGCGACAGAATCAAAAGAGAGAAAAAAAAAATTGAAAACGGAAGATGCCATCTCTTCGCTACTACTAACAAAAATTTTGTGCGGTACAAATTAAATTTTCAAATAGCAGTATTGCCATATTATCATACCCCATTCTCCATTCCCCAGCACCACCACCACCCCAAAAATAAACAACACGCATCACTATGGGTAAATATAGGAAAAGATTCAACGAGAAGGCAAGGGCTGGTATGCTCGCGAAACAAGCTGCCTTAAAGAGAGCAAGAAATAAACAGTTTTATAGACAGGACAATGACGATCTGGACAATGCCAGTGGGTCAGAAGAAACCCAGGATGCAGCCCAAATTTTCAATAATGAAAACTCAAACACCGAGATTCTTGTACCTGTTACTGATGAAGAGAGACAAGCCAGGAAAAGAATATTAGAGGAAAGTTTATACACTCAGAATGAAAAGCAAGAAAAGATGTCCAGAACCAAAAAGAAGAGATTGGATAAGTATATTGAACATCAATTGAAAAGGGAAGAGAAGAAAATTTTACTCGAGAAATTGTCAGAAACCAAAATTGACACTAGCAAGTTGTCTGCATTGAAAGAGTTGGGGAAAGGTAAACAAACCAAGAGGGAAGAAATGATCGAAGCTTTAGAATTGGAACGACAAGGGAGAGGAGACGAACGTACCAAAGAAATCTTGTATGAAGAAAGAGAAGTTAAAAACTATGAAGACGAAGATTTCGGCTATGATAATATGAGTGAACCAGAACCTGAAGCTACATCAGGCTTTGTTGATAACAGACCATCGAAATTTGGCGGTCAAGGGTTTGGGTTCGGTTTTGCAAATATTCCCGTTATAAAAAAGGAAAAGTCAAGTGAACCAAAGAAGAAGTATAGTTGGAGAAAGAGAGTTGAAGAAGAAGAAAAGAAGAAATTAAAGATAGAAGAAGAAGATGATTTTGCATCAAGTTCAGAGGACGACGACGGAGAAGAAGAAGAAGAGGAGCAAGAATATAATTCTTCTGAAGAGGAAGACGACAACGATGAGAAACAAAAGGAAGAGGATATTATTGAGGATGAGAATGATTTTGAAGGTGTATCCAGTCAAGATGAAGAACTTCATGTCGAAAACGAGGAAGAAGAAGAAGAAGAAGAAGATGATGATGATGACGATGAAAGCGAAGAAGAGGACGATGAACTGGATGAAGAGCTGGAAGAAGAAGAAGAAGATGAAGAGGAGGAAGATGAATCCAAATTGATGAAGAGCAAACCACGTCACTCTGTCACTGCTGCAAGCTTTAAAGAATGGGCTGAACAACAAGTACGAAAAATGGAAGGTAGAGAAAACATAGTCCTCAACCCTGAAGTATCGGACCAAATAAAAAAGCAATACTCAGAACAAACTATAAGGGATGAAGATATAGATCATTCTTCTGATGAAGAAGGATATATTCCTATCAATAAAGACATGCAAAGAGAAGTATTTGTAGTAGAAGTCAAGAGAGATGATTCAATCCAACAGCAAAGAATATTACTTCCGGTATTTGCAGAGGAGCATAGAATTATGGAAGCTATATACCACCACGATTGTGTGATTCTATGCGGGGAGACAGGTTCTGGTAAAACTACCCAAGTTCCTCAATTTCTATACGAAGCAGGTTTTGGGAACCTAGCACATAATTTATATCCAGGAATGATTGGTGTTACCCAACCAAGAAGAGTTGCTGCTGTATCTATGGCAGAAAGAGTGGGAAATGAATTGGGAAACCATAGCCACCGTGTGGGTTATCAGATTAGATTTGACACCACCATTAAAAACGAAGGTAAAGAAGACGGAACTGCTTTGAAGTTTATGACTGATGGTGTTTTATTAAGAGAAATGATGACTGACTTTTTACTTACCAAATATTCTTCCATCATCATCGATGAAGCTCATGAAAGAAACATAAACACAGATATATTAATTGGTATGTTGACCAGAGTCATGAAGTTAAGAAGAAAATACCACACCGAGAATCCTGACAAGTTTAAACCATTAAAGTTGATCATCATGTCGGCAACTTTAAGGGTTTCTGATTTTTCCGAGAATTCAACTTTGTTCAAGAACCCACCTCCAATAATTAACGTTCAAGCTAGACAATATCCAGTATCAATTCATTTCAATAAGAAAACCAACTATGACTACCTCGACGAAGCTTTTAAAAAGGCTTGCAAGATCCACCGTAAGCTTCCTGAAGGGGGTATGTTGATCTTTTTAACTGGTCAAAATGAAATCACCACCCTCGTGAAGAAATTGCGCCAGGAATTCCCATTTAAAAAGAAGTCAGCTATTAAATACGACGAAGATGTTGATGTTAAGTTGTCTGAAAATGTGCAACAGGAAGTCGAAGACGTTGATTTCAGCATTGACAGTAAAGAAAAGGAAGGATACGACGATTACGATGAAAACAACGATGATGACGATGATGAAGGTGAAGAGGAAGGTTTCGAAGAAGCAGTTGATAACAAAGAATCTGAAATTGGCCCATTGTATGTTTTGCCATTGTATTCCTTATTGCCAACGAAGCAACAGATGAAAGTTTTTGAAGACCCTCCTAAAGGAAGTAGGGTTTGTATTGTCGCTACGAATGTTGCCGAAACCTCATTAACAATTCCAGGAATTAGATACGTAATCGATTGTGGACGTTCAAAAGAAAGAAAATTCAATAAGGAAAACGGAGTTCAGTCTTTTGAAGTCGATTGGATCTCGAAGGCTTCTGCTGATCAACGTGCTGGTAGAGCAGGTAGAACTGGTCCTGGTCATTGTTACAGATTATTTTCTTCTGCTGTGTATGAAGAATTTTTCGCTAAATTCAGTGTTCCAGAAATTTTACGAATGCCATTTGAAAGTATTGTGTTGAACATGAAATCCATGGGTATTGATCAAATAGCCAATTTCCCATTCCCTACTTCGCCTGATAGACTTGCATTGAAAAAGGCTGAAGATTTGTTAGTGATTTTGGGAGCGTTAGACAAGGAGAATAAATCCGTAACGGATTTGGGTAAGAAAATGTCCCTTTTCCCATTGAGTCCTAGATTTGCTAAAATATTAATTATTGGGAATCAACAGGGTTGTCTTCCGTATATAATTGCTATCGTATCTGCGTTGTCCGTTGGTGATCCATTTATAAGTGAGGCAGAATTAAGTGCAAATATGACGGACGAAGCCAGAAAAGAATTCAGAAGTAAATTCAACCATTCCAGAGCATTGTTTTCGAAATTAGACGCATACAGTGATTGTATGATGTTGCTATCCGCAGTTTGTGCGTTTGACCACGTACCAAAAGCTTCGCAACATGAGTTCTTGCAAGCACATTATTTGAGACACAAAATGATGGAAGAAATTGAAAAGTTGAGAAAGCAAGTTGGTCACATAGTTGAAAATCTGATCATGGCTACCGATGGTTTACAAGTAAAGAATGAAGTCAAGCTCCCAATACCAAATAAGAAACAAGTGAGTGCAATGAAACAGATGATTACTTCTGGTTTTATTGACCAAGTCGCCATTAGAGGGGATCTTGTGTCCTCTGACGTCAAAATTGCCAACAAGACCAATATTATCAATGTTCCTTATTGTCCAGTTATACCTGTTGATGACGGTCCGTTTGTGTACCTTCACCCTAACTCGTTGATAACCAAGAGTGGACAAATACCGAGTCCATACTTGGTCTATCACTCTTTGAGCACCAAGGGTAACATGGGTGAAGATGAGGTGCAGAAAGTTAGAATGAGACCATTGGTAGATGTCAGTGGAAAGCAATTGGCAAATGTTGCTAAAAATTCTGTTTTACTTACATACTCAAAGCCATTAGGTCATCCTTATGCTCCAAAGAATTTGTCACCTTTAAAAAGAGAATGCTATGTGGTTCCTCGTTTTGGTTCTGCAGTTGGTAGTGGAGGTGTTGGATGGGACTTACCTGCTATCAAGGTTGTTCAAGAGAAGCGTAAAGGTGTTTGGGTAAATGTGTAGGGCCGTTTTATAGACAGGAAGATTATATTCATTACGACATTTACTCTCTCACGACATTTGTCTGTCGCATTTGTTTTTATCTTTTTTTTTTTTTTTTTATTTTTTCAGAGATCTCTTCTTCGTGTTTACATTAACTAACAAAAGCAACCAAGAACACCATAATCACTATCTCACAATGGATTCTAGAGAGAGAGATAGGAGACGCAGGCGAATGAGAGAGAGGGAAGACAATTTCCAACCATTGATACCCACTAATATTCTTGATCAAGCATCGCAAAGAATTTTTGTCCTTTCGTTATTTATTCTAATACAGAGTTGGAAGATTTATGATCTTGTATTGTTAAAGTCAGAAATACCCTCTACAGGAGAGATACTTACTCTGTTGAACAATTTTACATTTGTTTTGAAATATGCGGTTTTGGACGGATTGTTTTTATGGATACTACCAGTTTTGAATGTCCAATATTTGACCTTTACACCAGTTAAAACATTATTGTTGACCGTTATACTAAATGGGTTTTCGATATTTTTGGTCAGTTCCATGGCATTGCCTTTGTTGGCCAATGTATTTTTGCCAATTTGGAGATTTTTACTACAGAAGAAGGAATTGAATATCATTGGAGAATCAATAGATGTCAATAAAGTCATAGATATGGACTCCCATTTCAAAGGTCAATTAACGATTCAATTTTTACCAGACTCATCAGCCAAGATGAATCCATTTCATTTTGACCAAGTCTGTCTTGGGTTCGAAAATGACCAATTATTTCAAATGCCAATTGAGTTCAACACCACATCTGGAATTGGCTATTTGCAGATTCAACATACAACACCCGAAAATGAAATTCAATACTTTAACTACACTGGTGGTTCTTTGCGTAGGTTATTCAAAAAGGATTATTCCCACTTAGCTAAGTATTCAGACAACAAGAAGAAGCTGGATCCTAGAGTGTTTTACTTGGAATATCCAATCAGGGAGCCGGGAATGTACCGAATCAAATCCGTGTTAGACAACAAAGGAAACAGTATACGTACGTATAAATCTGAATTCGTGATATCTGATTGTCCGCTGGCTAAGTTCTTTTATCCACCAAATTTCGAAGCGAGTGGAGGCTTTAAGTGTTTGTCCAGTATAGAAGACGATACCTACCCATTGCCATGGATTGAAATGTATGGAACAACGCCTGCATTTGTCAAACTTAATTTGAAAGTCGATGGTAGGGAATTCAAGATGATGAATTTGAGTATCAACCTGGATAGCTCCCGTGTTATTTCTAGAACGAATTTCAGTTGGTTGAAAGCAGTAAAATTGGTTAGAAATATGTTACATGATGAAATATTAAAATCTATTGATGTGTTACACAGAGGAACTAATAGCATTTTGGAATTCCAATTATTACAAATTCAGGATTCGCTTGGTAATGTTCACCGATACGAGCCGCTTTCGAAAGATAAAGATGTGTGGTATAAGCTTAAGTTACGGAAATCGCCTTCGATTGGTTTGTATGACAAGGAACTGAATCGGGAATTACTTGTGGGTGGTACCAAGGTTTTATCGTTTTCGCATTTGAATGAATTCGCTGACGACGATTTCCCGTTACATCTCACATTTGTACATGTCGGCGGAGATGGGAAACAAAGTAACTTCAGCAACACATTCAAATCCAAGACAGCTTTGCAGAATGGTTTGGTAATTGACAAACCAGGAAGATATCAATTACTTTCAGCAAGTGACAAATATTGTCCATGTGAGATTGATGGGAAACCAATAGATGTTCAAGTTGCCCCAATTCCTTCATTGAATATTGCTGATGATCCAGTTTCTGATAGATGTCTTGGAACTGTTGGGTACAACTTTGACTTTAATTTTACCGGAAAGGCTCCATACAAAGTTCAGTACCGTATTTACTCGAATATTTCGGGTACACTCAAGCCTATTTATTCAGACTCGGGTAAATCAACACGTGAGCTAGTTTCGTATGAAAAGTTTCACACGTTCAAGTTTATGCCTCCAAGTGAGGGTAGTTACACAATCAAGTTCGATACCATCAAGGATGCAAATTATTACAAACAAGGATTCTCTTTAGATGAAAAGAGTCACACATTCCTGACTTATTTCCGACATGCTTCTAAGATTGGATTTCAACAACAGCAGCGTACAATTCGTACATGTTATGGTCACACTACGAAGATCCCACTTTACTTCAAAGGCAGCGGTCCTTTTACGTTTGATTACGAATTTATTGACTCCAATACGAAAAAGAAGTTGATGGACATTATTCATGTTGAAAATGTGGATACCTACTCGATAGATACCCCTAACCAATTAATTGGAAAGACATACGAAGTGAAGTTGTCTAATGCTAAAGATAAGTTTGGTTGTAATGCAATTATTGCCGATGATAGAAGTCCAATGAGAGTTATCAGTAGACTGGATATACCTGAAGTCGAATTGAGTGAGACGGAAAAGAATGTGACTATAGTAGAAGGTTCTCAAATTGACATCCCATTAAAATTTAAATCCTCAATTCCTATTAGTGGGAATGACAAAATTGAAATTAAATATTTAGGTCCTAAGGCAACACAAGCTGTTGTGAAGAGGGTCCTGTTGGTTGGCACCTCTATAAGGATACTGGAAGCTGGTACATACTGGTTACACTCTTTTGAAAGCAATGGTTGTAAAGGACGTGTTCTCAATGAGAAAAATTTGGTTATTGTCAACTACTTCCCCAAACCCACGATGGAGATTGTTGCCAGCAAAGAGATGTTACAGCACACCGACGATTCATCCATTCATCTCAAACCAGTATGTTATGGATGTTCAAATGAGATCACCTTACGTTTGAAAGGTAAAGCCCCATTTGTCGTTGATTATATCATAAAATTACCAAATGGCAAAGTCGAATCACACTCTATGAATGTTGATGATCAAGAAATCTTAATCAAGTTGCCAACTAGAGCCAATGGAAGATTTGAACACCAATTTAATAAAGTTTATGATAGTTTGTACAGCAAAAATAAGGGTAAAGTTGGCAATGCCAATGTTCCAAAAGTTATCTACGATGTCAATGCTTTACCAACGGCGGAATTTGATCCAGAAAATCATTTCACACAAGTTTGTGACAACAAATTATTTGATGATTCTGTTGTTGCTGAAGTCCCAATTGAACTAAGTGGCTCTTACCCCTTTGATATTTCTGTGGTATTGAAGAATGAGCAATCTGGTAAGACGCATGACTTGAATTTTAGAAACGTGATGAAGAACTCCATCACTCTCAGTAACTTAGACTTCCTTGGATTAGGAGACTATTCTTTAAGTTTCGCTAAAATAGTCGATGGCAATGGATGTGTGAGCAACAAATTTAAATCTAATGACAAATACTTGATTTCAATTACTGAACCACCAAACATCTTCAAGTTTGAGCCTGAAAAGAAACATTACTGTGTTGGTGACCACGTGTCCTATAACTTGACAGGAGCTTTCCCCGTGACAATTTTCTACGAGTACAACGATAAGATTAGAAAAGCTCAACTGTATAATTACTTTGAGAGATTGGCGTCACGAGCAGGAACGTTAAATATTCATGGATTACAAGATTCGGGAGCCAATTCCTGTAAGGTCAATTATACTTTGAATCCTGTGAAGCAAGAAGAGTTGAGGCTTCAAGTCCATGAAATTCCAACGGTGGAAGTCAACAAGGGTGATTACATAATAGAAGATCTTCATGAAGGAGATCAAACGGAATTAATATTCACATTCCTCGGAGAGCCACCGTTTAAACTTACATATATCCGTACAATTGAAATCAAAAAACCAGGAAAGAAGCCTGTTAGAAAATTAGTTGAGAAGGAAACCGTAAGTGATATCTGGACATATGAATTGGTTGTGATGGCCAGTCTAGAGGGTACATATGAAGCAATTGAGATAGAAGACAAGTATTGTCGTGCTATTAAAAAGGTGGACTATGTAGATTAATCCAACGAGGTTACAAACGAAACAAAACAAAAAACAAAATATACCTACAAAATACAAATAGCATTCTTTTAAGTAGACTTCAATAAATCTTGATATTGTTTATGAATAGCTTCGGCCATATCTAGATCGTCTTGTGTAACACTGTTATCGGCATCGTGGGTAGTCAATTGGATGTCGACTTTGTCATAGGTAGTGGTGATAGTAGGATGATGTTTTCTACTAGCAGCCAATTGAGCGACGGAGTTCAAAAACTCCCAGGTTACTTTGAAATTTTTCAAGTGATACTGAACATGTAATGTATGACTAAGTGGTTCATCAATTCTATTCAATGCCCATTCTGGGTAGCCCAATTTGTTTATTTTATCCAATCCTTGACGGATGGTAATTTCATGTAAAGCTGGTAAAACACGTCTGGACATAATTGGTTAGGGGATGTTGATCGAGGGGGTTGGGGGAAAGGGGCAAACAAAAAAAATATAATAACAGGAGGTTATGGATGCAAGGAGAGAAGGAAAAAAAATTTTGATGATCTCCAGATTTTCGTTGTCTTATATAGTATTGTATTTTTTAATTCATTCCTTGCAAACTATCTCCAAGTTGCCTGATTGGTGCCCTACCCACACCACATCTGCACAAACTAAAACGAACATCTGGCTGGCACCAAAATAAGAAAATTAAGTATTTGCACATAAACGGGTGGGAACGCAATGCCACTCCGTCTGGACCGACGAACAAGCATATAGTTACTTCTCACTAAACAAAAAAAAAAAAAAAAATGCAGACACACACACTCACACACTCACACACTTGCGCATACGCTCTTTTTTTGTCTCTCTGTGTGCTGTGTGTACTGTAAGGAGAGGAGACACCAAAAAAAAAAAAAACAAGAAAAATTATTAACAAAAGGTCTTTGCGGGTTTCTACGCAAAACCCATTTTTTTTCATAGTTCGTGTTTTTTTTTTTTTTTACTTAGGAATATCGTTATCTGTCTGGTTTTATCAATTGAATTTTTTTTTTCTATTTGCATTCCCCCCCTCATATATAAGAATTTAGATTCACTTGTAGATGATATCATCTATCTATGTGTTGTATCTATCAGAAGATCAAGAAGTCGATGAATTTCACCAGATAGAATTGCTTCTCAATCGACGATTCACCGAAAACATACCTTGCGATCAAATCATCATTCAGAATTTTCACAATCTATTGACCAATTTACAACCATATGAACAAATCCCTGTACTATACTGCGATAAGTTATCCTACGTTTACATACGATGTGCCAATGGTATAATACTATTGGCGGTGATTGATAGAAATGTAAATGTCATGCTGGTCATTATGTTCCTCAACCAGTTACATGTCATTCTAATACATTATTTATGCAATTCAAAATTAAATAACGATTCTCATAAACCTTTGGATAAGGATATAATTATAGATAATATTACATTGATCATGGAGATATTGGACGAGTGTTTGGATTATGGATTGTTACAGGTGACAGACTATAAACTCTTGGAAGAGTATATCAAAGTTAGACCAAACATGCCCAAGATCGACAGTGCAAATGGGTATTATGAGAATTCGCATTCTGAAGAAAGTGACCGTGATGATGTTGATGATGATGATGATGATAATGAGGATCCAACCAATGCATCAAAGAAAAAGACGAAATCTAAAAAGAAAGGGAAGAAGAAGAAAAAGGAAGACATCAAATCGACACATAACAAGGCAGTCAAAACTGATGTCATTGAACAACAGTCAGATGTTATTAATAGCTCAATTTTGCGAACCTATTCTCTGGCAATCAACTGGCGTCCTAAAGGCATATTTTATTCCAAAAATGAGATATTTATCGATATTATTGAGGATTGTGAATTCATCTATGATTTGGGATCGAATGTGATCAAACGGAACGAAATCTATGGAACCTGTGTTGTCAAATCGTACCTATCAGGTATGCCAATCTGTCGAATTGGTTTCAATGAAAAGTACATGACAAGAATCGAAACAGAATCCGACGAGGAACTTTTGGAAGTTTCATCGGAAGATACTACAAATATTCCTGAAAACCAGTTAAAATTAGAAGACAATATTATTAACGAAGATGATGAAGAATCAGAGATTGTGGATGAACTTGCCGATGACGTATCTTCAATTTCTACAACCACCCAAAAGAAACCAAAACATAAAATTCCTATTCGAAATATCCAATTCCACCAATGTATTGAATTATCCAAAATTTACAAAGAGAACTTGGTCACTTTCATTCCGCCAGATGACAAATTTATATTAATGACTTACAATGTGGAGCAACAAAAACAAAAACGAAAGATGCCCTTGGTTATGATAAAACCTACATTCAAGGTTTTGCTTGAAACTGGAAAGTTACAAGTAATGTGCACTATTAACACAAATTTCCACAGAAGACGACATTGTAAGAATTTAATTGTTCGAATTCCGATCAACCCGCATTACTTTGACTTAGATCCCAACGATACAGACTTAAAATATAAAACAGAGCTCGGGGAAGTTTCATTTAAAATAGACTCATACGAGTTGATATGGAAAATAGATAGTATTGACGGTAAGAAAATGGTTCGGATGATGACTGAATTGACTTTAATCAACAGCCAAAATGTAAACGAAGATACTATTCGAAATTACATATCACGGAGAATAACTAACTTGCCAAATAAATCTGAGAATCGTGAGCATAATGAGGATGTGATTGACACAGGGAAAGAGGAATTGGACGAGTTTTATGGTGTTAACGGGAAATCATCATCTCTGGTTAAACGGATTACAAGAAAGATTAAGTATGGATTCTTTAATGATGACATTCAGGTACATTTCAAATTACCAATGTTGACATATTCAGGTTTAAAATTGAGTTATCTAAGTGTCGAAGAGGAACAAATGAAGTATCCATGTTTCCCTTGGGTCAGGTACTTGACCAAATCCATGGATCATTATGACGCAGATGTGGCTATAGAAAATCAAAAGTTTAGCGGTAGATGTTGTGATTATAGATTTAAATTAGCGATGAATTGTTTTACATTTGCATAGAATACAAGTAAAAGAAATGAATTTTTATTTATATATGTACACACTACAATATTCAATTCAGTGCCTGTTGGACATGATTGATTGTATATTGGTGATTTGGTTTGATACCTGCAGTGCCAATTCATCTTTTAATTGTTCTCTTTCTTCAAGAGACACATATTCCTTTCTACCTCTGAATACCCAGTCACAGACAGCACCAATGGCACAAACACCAAACACAACTGAAGAATAATTCATATTACTGCCGGTAACAGGCATAACCGAAGGAAAGTTGTAAAATACAAAAGCAAAAATTGCCCAGGCAATCAAACCAATGTTAGCAATGAGTCCCCAAGTGTTCATCCAGAATGGCCCGTGCTTGATCTTGTTTCTCTTAAACACCAAGAATGAAGTTGGAATCAAGTATGAAAGTAAAAGAAATGTGACACAGGAAACCAAAATGGAGTTGAAGGCAGTAGTGGAGCCTAAATAAATGCAACCTATTATGGCAACCCAAACCGTCGACATAGTATGAGCATTAACAAGATTGCCAGTTCTTGTATCGACTTTGGCCCACCATTTTGATAATGGTAATCCATTATCTCTTGAAAAACTCCACACAATACGGGATGCCCACACCAGGCATTGAATTGAACACAAACATGCAGTTAAAAGAACAAGGAACTCCAAACCAATAGCAGCTGCTTTTGATCGTGTTGCTTGATAGAAAATATCCATAATCGGAACTCCAGTAGTGGAGTTGAGAATATCGTCCAAGTTTTCAATACAGAAGAACATGGCTATGGAATATGTTAATGAAGTAATTAACCCAATTGCTACGGTACCAAGAATTGCTTTTGGAATATCCATTTCTGGGGTTAAACTTTCTTCTGCGATATGTGTTGCCGCATCGAGACATGAAAAACTCCAATTTGGATTAATTAAACCAACAATGAAAGCAATACCAGACGAGGACCAGCCCGTACCATTACTAAACTCAACAAATACAAAGTGTGCAGATTGGAAATTACCTTTATGCATAGAAGGCACAGCTATAATGATGATCACAAACGACAAAAGTGATATAAACAAGGCAGCTTTAGAAATAATTGGCAAAGGCTTTTCGTAGATATTGAAAAGATACAACAAGAATGTGATGAGTTCATACACAATAAAAACTTGCCATCTTTCTATAACATGATCTGGATGGTGGAGCACATACATTCCAAGAATAATGGTAGCGATAGTGATGTTGACACTTGCAGTTGTAAAAATACTACCAGCTGCCAGTAAAATACCAGTAAAGTAAGCACTGATTCTGGAATATTTACGAGGGGCCAATTTTTGAGCCCAGTAGATTTGAGCTGCAGCATTTGGGTAAGCTGATGCAAGTTCTGAAAGAGTGATACCAATGAATAATGAGAAGAAAGCAACAATTATAATCCCATAGATGATCATCATAGGACCCCCAGAACTTATACCAGCAACTAATGATCCCAGGATACCAAACCAACTATTTGTAATACCGAAACCAATACCCAATAACGATACAATACTAAAGTTTCTTCTAAGTTCAGGGGTATAACCAGTTTCAGCTGCTAACTCCAAATTTGCTTGGGCTTCTTTCAAGAGTTTGGATGCATGCTTATCATCTGCAACAGCCAACGCGTCTAAATTGGCGGTGGCTTTATACTGGAGTCTGTTGGACAATATGTTATGAATTTCACCATGCCCAAAGCTCGTTGTGGCATGCACGTTGTGATCTTTCTTTTCTATAGAATCACTCATCGGAAACTTATTATGGAGGTCAATTGACTCGATGTGGAACTAATTTGAAAAATTTGTATCATATCAACCGTATGGCATTTTTCAAAAGTATTTAAATATACTATTGAATTACAAAATTAATGAGGCATTGTTTCTATAATAGATTCACTTATCAATAAATTTTCAACTGAACAAAGGAGTTCTTATCTGTCACGAACAAATTTATGAATTAGGAAAATAGTTCCAGATTCTGACCGAAAAATCACAATGCACAGCAGAAAGCAAATAGATCTCAGCTTCTTGTTTCAAATTATTGCTTCAAAAGATATACTTCTTTTCTTTTCCCACTAATTCTTGACCTTGGGGTTCAAAGAAAAAACTAAAATTAATTTGGGGGCATATCCAACATTCAACACAAAATCAATATCTGCGCCTATCATATTTGAATTGGACCAATTAAAATTAAATATATTACTAAACTTACTACATCGTGAGCCTAAGATAACACTTTAAAAGTCTCGGAATCTGTAAATTAAATCCAAAACTGGAGCACAAGACCTGCAGTTGTTCTGCAATACTTGTAGTTGTTGCAGCAGAAACATTGCAACTGCAATTAATGCTTGAATGTCGTTATGGAAATGTAGATAAAAATACAACAATACCTGCTTTTCTAATTTCCGGAGCGTGCCTTGGACATTCACAACGTTTCTCATTAGTACCTATCCTGGTAAATTTATGAATTGTTATCTTCTTATCTCTCGGTGAATTGTTTTCTTTTTCTTCAATATTTTTTTGCGCACAAAACCTTCAGCTGAAACAAAATTCGTTGATCGAGGATATTAATCTCCACAATCTATAATTTCATTCTCCACAATATCAATATCTATTAATTTACAACCTCTATAAATTACCCATGGCTTAGAACCCAAAACCACGACCATCATCTTCATCATCATAATCATCGTCGTCTTCACCAAATTCATTTAGTAAACCGGCTTTTAATAAGATATCGTCCCA